>WUAW01038485.1:6334-41244 GCA_017165845.1 Thaumetopoea pityocampa | reverse complement strand
CTAAATGTAGTTTTATATTAGATATTACAAAATTAGGGGGGTGGTCTATACTTTTGTCGCGGACTGTATCTGATTTATAGAATATCGTATACCTGTAGTTTCACTGTGCAGGATGTTTATTTCATTATCTCGGTGAGCCGTTTTTAATAATTGCAATGTATCAGCAAAACGTATGATGTTCATCAGGTAATAAATAACAAGAGACGGTAAATAAAATTTTTAAGTTATATTTTAATATAACCTGTTATTTTATTTTAACTTTTAATTTTTAACTGATAATCTTTTTTAACTTTTTCCACATCACCAGTGATGGTTAAAAGAGCTAGTTCCACCAATAAAAGCTTATTCTGTTCTATTTCATACTACTATAATATTGTATACACAACTACATTGAAACACACACCTCAAAGCTGTCTAGGGGTATTCGAGTCTTTCAAAGATAACTAAAAATCTACAAAGTATTGCTTAAGCCATATCAAAATATGCGATAAGTTTTTCTTAATTTTTTAAACTTTTTTTAAAAAGTAACAGAATATACATTTTGGGTTTTGGTTTATGAGTCGCTACTCAAAATAAAACAAACTGAGATAGGAAATTTAAATTGTGGTGTGATCAAAATTAATAATCTGTAAAAGCACCCGGACATTAACCACACACCGGCAGCGGTTTTACACGCTCACAATCGAGGTGTCGGTGTCTTTCTGTGGCCTCGGGCCCCGGTGCGGCGGGCGTGCTCAGGTTATCTTTTGACTGCAGAATACCCGGGGGACTCCGTAACGATCTACGCTGAAGCATGTCCCACGCATGTTCAATCGGATTTGAGTTCAGGGGTTGGGCGGGCCGGTCCAGGATCGCGACATCATTTTCTTACGGCTCGAGCCGCACGTGGACGAGTCTTGTCGTGTATCAGTACAGAGTCTTGCCCCGCTTGCATCGGTGTGGTAAGGTTATAGGTCTCAGCACGTCGTCACAATATTTTCCAGCTGTTAGAGTGCCATGAGATCAGTTCTCCCGCCAAGACGTGTAATCCTGCCCGTACCATGATTGTTCCACCTTGATATGGGTGGACTTCTTGAAGATGTCGAAGGCGACTCTCTCATCCAGGTGTTCGACAACATATACCGTGAATCCGGACCATTGGCGGTCATTCCAATCCAAATGTTCCCTGGCCCATTAAAATCTGCGTCCATAATTGCCTCGGCGTAACGCTGGTATCCGCAGCGGTCTGCGAGAGTGAAGGCCGACCTCATGCAACCTATTCCTTACAGTTTGATCGCTTACTGTTAAGTCGTGTTCCTCCCGCAGTCATAAAACTAATTGCAACGCCGTAGAATGGGTTGTATTTTCGCCATAGATTGTAAAAGAAAGGTCTTGCCTGGAGGTAGTGACTCGATTACTGCCTTGATGTCGCTCGGCAACCTCGCCTGTTAGCCAATAATGAGGTAACAATCTGGATATTACGCTTTGTCAAGTGCCAAGCCTATCCGCAACATTCCTTTGAATAGCACCGCGCCTTCAAGCATGCCTAGAGCACGAATCATTTCTTCTCGGCTTAAATGTCGACGTTGTATGGAGCCAAAATAACCGAAATTAATTTAAATAACTTGTTTAAAAGAAAACCTTTTTAAATAAAAAATTACGAAAAACGTGAAAATATAGAACATTAATTAGGACGAAGTTCAATTAAATAAAATTTTCCCGCCTTTGACAATCTTTTTTTTTAATTTAAGTAGAGAACACAAATGTGTCAGCAACAATTTTACATTAAACACTTTATCATAGGACTGACACGTTTTAAGTTGCACCGATAAATGTAAAATATCCGTGGACGGTTTTGAGGTGTGTCTGCCGTTCGTTACCAACCCGTCGCCGGAGGGCGGTGCTCCTGCGCTTTGTGTCACGGTTGTTGTTTTTATTATATTTTTAAGATGTGGAGAAAAGGGAAACTCGCGGGAGCGACCGGCGCCGCGAGGAGCCCGAGCGCGACAAGGAGCCCAAACGTGAACCACGATCGTACGTCCACATTTGTGTCTCTGAACATTCTATATTTATATGTGTAATTCGTGTAATTAATCTATAATATTAATTCTAGTTCACTGAAGGAGAGAAGTAAAGATGAATTACGAAGTAAGGAGAGGTCGCCTCGAGATCGGCCGCACCGGGCGGTGAGTGGCACCGACTGCTTGCACTTTGTTTAACGTTTTAAGTGTCCGACGAGTGACCATCCGACTGTGTGCAGGAGGAACGCTACCCGGACGCGGCGTCCCCGCCGCTGGAGCACCGCGCCGCGCCCGACGATACCGATCGGGGTGAGTTTCATCCTATAATTAATTTTTGAAACTAGCGTGGGTGGGCTTCTGTCCAACTGACAGACCACCAGTGTAAACTCGCACTTAAGTTACATAAACTAAATTAATCCAATGCGCTACGATGTCGGCGCTAAAAACAAAATAATCGTGCTCGTCTGTCGACCGGCAGGACCGCGGCGGGTCCGGCCGGGCGCTCAGTGCGGAACCGCGCCGCTCGGATTGTATAATCACATTTTATAGAAGAAATATTTATTTCACAGAGCCAAAGCGTCGTAAAATAGAGAGCAGCAATGGCAAGGTGAGTATTGTTGTCATAAACCGACCTTGCGCCGCGCTCGCGCCGGACTGAGGATTGGGCTGGACCACGACCGCGGCTGCGCGCACGGGCCGCGCCCGCCGGGGCTGCGGCTGCCAAAGGGATACAGAAATAAATCACAGACAGATGTACCAAACTTGAAAAAAATTGAACAAAATGACGCGACAACTGAACAACGCGGGGCTCAGCGCGAACGAGTCGCACCGACGTTATTTATGAAGAAAGGATTCGCACTATCGCATTCGTACAGTACAACCGGGAAGAAGTTGAGTAATTCATCGCATGTTTCCCGAAGTAATTAACCATCGTCCATTGTAATTGAAACGGCTAAGTAATTGAAAAATACACCAAGACACAGATGTGGAATTGATTGGAAAATTGGAATGTACAAATGATGGAAACAACAACACGTAAATAACTGAAGAACCGCACCGCGACCGTGGGAGACGTGATGAAGGGTGGCGCTGACCTGACACCAGTAACGGAGACGGCGGTGACCCGGCAGAGACACCCGCCCGCCTGCGCACACGAGGACAACAGTCTGCGCCATCGACCTCGTAACAGCTTCACCTTGTGCAAGAAGAGATGTAAATTGAAACATATTAATATTAATGAAGACAGTGAGAACTAACAAGCAATGAAGTATATATAATAGACAGTAATAGACGCTCATTTTTTAAAACATGATGCAAATGGATTTGTCACGCGTGGGTCGTAAGTCCGTTCAGTCCAGTCCGATTCGAACATGGTAAGGTTTATCGATATTTCACACTAAGAGACTAGAGTCAAAAGGTACTCGGAATAAAGTGTTGGCCTAAAGTTGATGTTACTGCGAAGAGTACGTCCGCAAACAGTGTGATCCATGATAAATTTACGCGAGGAGAATCAGAGGAGCCAAAATCTACGAAAAATTGCAAAACTTCAGGGAATAAATTCAGTACGTTTTGTATGACTGCCGAGGAAAAGAAGATAAGCTTTCTAAGAGATTCCGGAATACTATTGCCGTATCGATGCGAATGAACGATTATATCACTATAAAGAAGATTTACTAGAGGGAAATCAACAATAGAACTCACAGAGTATTAACGAGACTTATAGAATCTTGGCCGCCTTTGTTCTTAGTCACTTTTGGCTTATAATAATAATTTTCAAAATATATATCTTTAGTAGTTAGGTTTCGTCGGGTGGTTGTCACTTATTATGCTAATGTTAACGTTGTGTTTCTGCGTAAGCAGGGTAGCAAAGAGATAGAGGAACGTTCACCAGAGAAGGAAAAGAGGAAAGCTAAGTTGAGAGGCGACGAACGTAAGGAACGTAAGATGAGCCGCAAGAGGGTAAGTGTCATCGCGCTTGACAGCGCGTAACATTAACATAGTCGCTCGACCCGGCGCTAGTTCCTATTGCCGTCAAGGCTTCTGTCGGTAAAAGCTTTTTTAAATTCTATCTACATACTACGTAGGGGGAGTTCCCCTAGTGGCGCACACTTAAGTTTTCTGATGATAGTTAAAAAAGTACCTCACTTACTTTAATTATCAATTAACCTTCTTAACAACATTAAAAATCAAAATAAATAAAATAGGTAACTTCTGCGTAATTATCATAATACCCAAAATCAAAAATTTGGCATATAATTTTTGAATCACAGAGAGTGGCAGCTAGTACTGGACACGTTAAATCCGAAACCTTCGAAACCGGAAAACATTAAACATATACACTGATATCAGCGCAGTCTTCGTGGGCCCAGCCGTGACCACTACATCACTGGATCTAGTTTTCGTCATGGTCTTCTAATCACACTACACAAGTGGTTATGATGTTAGAGCTTTTCTATGTTAACGATTTTTTTTTCTCAAAAAGTTTGTATTCCCTTATTTTCCACAGCCCTTATAAATTTCTTTCCAATTCGTGTTTTTGGCTTCTTAGCTATTATTATTCATTTTTTCTTTTTCTTCAACAATAATTTTATATGATGATGATGATGGATCAAGTTGATGGACATTTCTAAAACATAAGACGAAGATGAACTATTAGCACTAGCTAAATCAGTGGAAGACACCACAGGGACTGCTTTGTTACAGCATGGTGTGGTTGATGAAATCCCTTGATCTTTTAATATAGACTCAGGTGGCATCATACTTGTAGACTCCGGTGTTCTCAGAAATAATTTAGGATGTTGCGCCATGCAATCATAATAGAAATGCTTACCAGCAGCACCTTTATCCTGGTTGAATCGATGTGAGATTTTCAAGGTCACTACCAAGTCATAAACCAACTTCAGAGACTCTACTAGTGGCAGACATCTATTAGATAAATCTTTTACAAGCTCCACTAAAAGTTCTTCGTACTCCGATGAAAACGTTGGCAGTGAAACTATCGATTTTTCGTTGCAATGTTACTTATTTTCCACGGGTTAAAGAAGTTATTTTATCGTGTGGCGTGCTTTTTGAAATGCTGGACCTCAGCGAAGCTCAAACCCATTTTTTTTTCGTAATAACCTGATCTGTTACAGTTTTTAAATTTTCTAGGTCCCATCCTCCTTTCTTTTTATTTTCTCTTCCATGCTTATTTGTATCGCTCTTATCCCCTGAAATAATGTATAACAATCATTATAAAAAGTATCAAATTGACAAGATAAACTATGGTGTTCACGGTCCGGTATTAAGGGATAACTTTTTGTCCACTACCAAAGAACAGTTGAGTCCCAAATTTCATGTTTATATTATAAAACTTCATAGACAATAAACAAAAACTATTAGGTATTTCAAAACAGATGGAACGTGACACGATACCAGGATTACCTTAAGCACTTAAACACAAAAATTTAGCATAAACACTCGCTTTAACTTTTGCCGATACAGTGTTTTCCCACCGAAGACAGTTAATGATCGCTATCGGGTTGTGCGTGCGCAAGACACGCGACCCGTGTTCCGTGTACGGCTATCGCAACGCTCTTACACGGCTTACACCTGCCGCGTTTTGACCTGTTGCGATAGTAATAGTTGTGTCCGGGGCTGGGTGCCGTCCGGCGGTAGGGGAACTCCCCACATAAAATATTCGATTTAGCCGGTACAACTTTGCGTCAAGATTGACAACGGTTGAATGGATCGCGCGCAATAACATTATCCAATAACCGATGAGACCGTTAGCACGCGACGATAGGCATCAGTCTAACTGCAGTGTGCACCTTGTATTCGGAAAGGACCATTTATTTACAAGTTTTGATTTGTGTAAACATACGCGTATAGTCGCGTAATCCTTCGACAAGGTGCTTTAAACGTTGCTCGTTTTTGCTACTAAAATTTTTTAATTCGATGTTAAAAGTATAATAATGGCCGATTAAGGTGTTTATATACTCTTACTTTATATGACAGTTTTAACTTTTTTAAACTGGATCATGCAAATGTTTAGAGGATGCTTGCTTATTATTGCTTTAACGTCACTCTGTGTAACAGGCACGCGACTGTGTGTCGTGTAAACGGTTCATTAAATGCCTCTGTATGTAGTTTAAATTATAGAGCACGGTATATGTGGCTATCCGCTGACATATTTTGAACTATTAGATGGTTTTTGTTTTGTTAGCTGATCATAACTAACTTTAGAGAATGGTTATTTATTTTATGTAATAATAATACGTGTTTAGTGATGTAATATTCTGTGCTTTAGGATCGCACTGAAGAATCGCTGATTCTCGAGCAAAAGAGACGGCGTGATGAACAAAAAGGTAATTGCATAGTTACAAAGTAGTATTTTAACGAATTTTTGAAACTACTTTTTATTTTGCGATAAAGTATGATACTTTCATATCAGTAAAGGGTCCGTGTATAAAAAGGAAGCAGTTTCCAAAATTCGCCAACTTATTAAAAGTTAATTTAAATATGCAACTGTCTCTTCCGGCGGGTGTCGCTCGAGTCGGCTAGAGCTAGGCCGCGCCGCGCGAGCCCGCCCGCCCGCGGCGTAACCGGCACTCGCGGCACGCGGGAGCGCGGCCGGCGGCCCCCGCACGCCCGCCGTCAGCGAAGCCGGCTCTGTTTAAACGACCGCGTAACTACATCTTACAAGGGCCATCCAACTATCACCCAATTTAAAACTACTTCGATTAACTTTACAATCATTATACGATAATAATTGTCTGTTTTCTGTTGCCAAAAAACGACGTTTTACTGTCAATTAGCAAAAGCTCTAAGAGCGGTCTGACTCCGGTACCGAAATTTATAAGATGTTTATCCCTTTCAGTGAATACCGATGTGGCAGGGCTGCTTTGTCCTTCGATAAACAATACAGATATGAGCGAGCGTACTAAAAGTAGACCGACAAGTTAAGGCGCACTCCCGGCGCGCACTACTCGTGCCGTTAATAATTTGATAAAGACAAAATGCGACGCCACGACACGCGTTAAAAAATAAAAGTATTGGACGGCAAGTGGCGCGAACGAATGAATTTGTTTGAAATGTACAGATGTGTGCAGTCGTTTCAGTCGGCGCGTCACGGACGGCTGGCATATTGCGGACACAAATTCTGTTAATAAAACCACAGTTATTACGTATGATTAATCATTCTTTATTAATTACTGATATTTGCTTCATTTTTTGGTATATCGACAAATAAGATAATTAATATTATAAAAATTTTGCATACTGTTAAATCTATTCTATTATCTATACTATTATAAAATTGTTAAATGTCAAATTTTCAAAAATCAAACATTTGAAAAAGAAATAGATTGACTAATTAAGGGCTTCTAAAACCAAATCCGTCGTTTGTTTGTTTGTTCGAGCTTTACGCAAAAAATAGCTGGTAGATTTTGGTTAAACCGTTTACCGACTTAAATACTGCGGCATATTTCATCAAAATCGGTCCAGTAGAATGGAAGATACAGCTTCATCTCTGTTATAATAGCCGTTGTTAAGGTACGAGAGGTCAAGTAAAAGTGGTTTTAAGGCTTTTTGTATCAATATTTGAAATTCGATATTGCAAACTTGATTCGATTGTGTGTGCATTTCCGATGTAGTTGAAAACCGACAATCACGCTGGCGGAGCCGCAGGCAAAAGCTAGTTATTACATATGTTTAAATCTTTCTTTATTAATTATTGATCTATGGTTAATTTTTTGGTATATCTATAAGTGAAATAATTATGACAAACGAAATTGACAAGTTCAAAAAATAATTGAATGATTACCTTATCGATAAAGCATATTATACTGTGACGGAATACTTAAGTGATAAATGATTAATTATACAAATGACCTATGTATATAAATAAATATAATTTTGCATGCCGGTCAGGCCGAGTGTAGCTGTGCTAATATATTTTTTGTATTGTAACCCCTTGAGATACCTATATTCGCAATAAAGAATTTTGAATATGAATTTGTAAGAAAATTAATAACAGTTTTGCATAGTTTTTATTCAATAAATAAAACCCTTCTATTTGAATTTACCCGATGCCTATCACGGACAGCCTGTGGGGTAATTGCGAACACGCTGGGGTAATCACCCTAAGGTGTACACAATTTTAATATTGTATTAACCTACTGCCCTTTAAAAAAGTCTCAGATGTAAACGATACTTATATGTCCACTTGTACAGTTTTCATGTGCATAATTCTGGCATACCGCACGCATCACCCGGTTTTCGGAGGGCAATGAAAAATATATTTCATTGCAAATACTACACAATTTTTTTTTATCATAATTTTCAATGCTTTTTACGCCTTTTTGCGACTTTCCTTTATTTTTTTCTGTTTAATATCTTTTTATTTAACGCCCCTTTTCCTGTACGTTTTATTTATCACTTTTCCTATCTCCTTTTTTCTTTTCAGTTCCTTCGTCTACGATTCAATTTTTCTGTCGTGTTAGTAAAAATTTTCATCTTCGTATTCTTATTTCACGACTTCAAAATGAAGTCAATAAGTCGTTCCTCTTAAAACAGGTTTCTTACCGCGCTTGGGATCCATGACACCTACCAGAGACTTTTGTATTTGATCAAATTATGTTGTTTTTCGTATTCCGTACTTTTCTTGGGCTTTTCTGAAACGTAATTTTTTGTACTTGTTTTCTCTCTTTTGTTAATATATGCGGGGCATCTGAAACATGATACAATTGCGATCACATTTCTTAGGGCAAATTAGGACTTATTTGGGGCAAATACGGGCGGTCATACATACCCCAAGTTAACTGTCTGCAGTTAACCAAACCACTATTCCAAATTTTGACGAAAATAATTAGATTAGATTTATATAGATTTATTAGATTAGATAATAATACACATGTATATTATTATTTTATGTATGGAGGTGTAACACATTGATTATTAATACAGTTATTACTAAAAGTTTTATATTAATATACACACACTCCAATGCAAATCACGAAAAAATTATCTTATAAATGATTGATCGATCTCACCTTGAGACGCGCGCGTGACTACCCGCATTTTTTTTTAAATAAAAAAAATTTTTTGATTGCATTAACTGCTGTCTGACCATCACCGACGGTGAGTGCCCCCGCAGATACTGTCGCAGCGCGCGGGGGCACTTACACCACCGGCGCCGGGTGCCCGAGACTGACCGCTGTCCGTAGTGGCTCCGCACTCCCACACGCAACAGTAGAGCGGTTTAGGAGCGGAGTACCAACCTTTTTTTTGTCGAGGAGAAAATTCCTGACGCATACCGCCGCGTCGAGGGCACGACGCGACGGTTATGTGGGGCTTGCACCCACTAAACACTCCCCGGCGTACGTCTTGGCCCATTTGCGGGACATGCGTTAGCATTCGCTAGCGGAGTACCAACCTACCTTTCTGATAAACTGTCCAAAAATTGTTGCTTTTTTGCGTATTTAGTCGATATATTCAGAGGTCACGTCTAAATCTTTTAATTTTGACGTGTTTAAACGAAACTGATAGCACCAAAATTGTAGCTATCTCGTTTTGATATTTGACATTAAAAAAAGATAACTAAATTTAGTTAAGTTCTGTTCTGTAGAGACTAAATTTACATAAATTCTGTTACCGCAGTATCACCACCAGTATGAATGGTACTCTCGAACTGTTTTTTTTTTTTTAATTAAAACATCGTTATTATTTATAATCCTCGATGGCTGTTGCCGATTCCTGACTGTTATTAAGTCCCCGCAGGTCGTGCACGGGGCTCCTAGTTGTGGTTGAAACTACTCTGTCAATAACGTCATTGTGTCCCGTCGTAGCATCAGCTACGACGGATATTTTGACACGTCGACGCCGGCGCGGGTACACGCGGTTGTCGTGCGGCGGCGCTCCAACGAGCGGTGCGCCCCGCGGGTCGGCGCAGCCCTGAATTATACTTTCTCGCCAGTGCGTGGACATTCATAAAAATGGCGAACTAGCGAAACAAAATTTTAAAATTTACAGAAAATAATATTGATCATCTGTTGATGGATGACGCATGACCCACCGGGTGGGTCATGCCGGCGTCAACGTGTTAATCGAAAAATTGTAAAATTACTCGGTGTTTTAACATTTCCTCTGGTGCATTTGAGTGGGTATCGTGGCGTGGTTAACACATAGCTACAGGCAGGCATACACACCTACGAGTCTAGGAATATAATGCGCGTTCAAATTCGGGTGACACTGGTGGATAAACTTAGCTTTAAAATTTACACAACACTACACATAAACACCCAAAGAGTTTGTGGTTGACGATTAACTCCCTGCTGTAGTGAACGGCGCGACCAATTTATTTATTGAAATCAAACGTTCATCACTGAATGGTTGTATTTATCGGATTCGAATCGGGGTGGAGCACCAGTAGATTTTCTGGTGGGAGAATATCTGTTGTTCTCCGTGTTTCGGCACTCGCGTAATTCGCTGGGTCAATAACAGCAGGCCCCAACTTAAATTTTCTTGATTAAAACAGTTTCTGAACTGGCGTCTCTCCGCCTGTTCACCCTTAACCCTTAAGGGTAAGATGTGTGCTAATAATAAAATTATATTTTCCAGCTGTAATAAAAATGGGAGCTCACCAGAACGGCTCTCAAGAAGACCATCACTACGAAAAGTATCATAAACGGGTAAGATATCGTACGCGGTTCGTTACCATTCCGGTATCGTATTTGACTTCTCGGGAGAAAGGCGGAGTACCTACTTGGCTCACTTACCACGCTTACTTGTCAGGACCTGTCGTACAGGCACGCTGTTTTACTATTAGGTATTTTCCAAAATCATTTGTGCCGCGGGGGTACACAATGTAGTCTGATAGAATATTTTGTGCTCGAGTGCCACGCGCGAGCCGTGGTGTCCACGACACGTAGTCGTGCTGCGCTGCAGCGTTAAGCGTTACTTTAAAATGCGTGTGATTTACATTTTAACAACGCATCTTCGTACAAAACTCAGCATGCGCGGTGTTGATGTATTTCATAGCTCCGCGATGCGATGTGCTTGGCAACCTCCCTGACTGTCCAAGACATACAATGTTATTTATAATGATGCTGGCAACACTAGTTTGTGTTTGCTGTCAGCATTCGGGGTCTGTAATAAGTATCCGCCCGTTGTTGGCCCTTGTTGGTTCGAACGGAGCGTGAGAAGTAGGTTGATTCAAGTGTTAATAAAATTAAGTGCCAACATTGGGTCATTATTATTGGTCTGAACAGACCAGAAACAAGAACCCTGTCCCTGCCATTGTGACAGCAAAGACTAACTAGTGTTGCCAGCATAATTACAAATAACATTGTATGTCTTTGACACTGACCACCAGACATTGAATATAAACAAGTGTAGGTGCGCCATTTTATCATCCCAGAGAGCAATTGACAATTAAGGCTTTCATCGTCGTCATCATTATTCCACCTACCACCCCGCTGCGGGGCGCGGGTCCCCGCCCGCAATGAGAGGGGTTGGGCTATAGTCCATGACGCTGGCTCAATGCGGGCAGACTTCACACGCCCCCGAGAAATCTAAGTTTCCTCATGATGATTTTCCTTTTCCGTCTTCATTCTTATGAGTAATGTACAAAGCTATGTTCAGAATATCCCTGTGAAATAAGATCTGCAATGAGGTAATGCGCCGGAGAAAGGTGTAGGAGCGGCGATTCCGATTCGGAGAGTGTAGCGCGGGTCGACCCCCACTAGGTTGACCTGATTAAGGTGTACCTGTAGTCGCGAGTCGACCAATCCAGAATCGAGTCCAAATATTACCGGAAGACGCTTAAACGATTTGCACATTGAGCCTTGGACAAAGGAATTCGAACAACTCGTCGTTTTGGAATTCGCTGATTTTCGTGCAACGATTACGGCTGCTTTGGTCACTGACACGAGTAGCCGTTGTCAGCGGTAGGCGATTTTCTAATTTACGAGCCGTCACTAGATTTACCATTTTACGTTTTATTCAACTTAAGAAATGGCTTCTAGTCTCCACAATTAGGTGCAACTTCGTTTGGCGGGGGGAGGGGGGTGGAGCGTAGGCTGGCTTTCGTACCCCGCTGTCGAATATGCTTAAGAAGGCCCTGGCGCGGAAAGTCTTCTATCGTGACGCGCATTTTAGGGAACAGATAAAATACAATATTGACAACTTCAATGGCGCGCGAGACATCGCGTGTTGCGCATGCTAAGCCGGATGGAGTTGTCGCAATACTGATGGTCTCTTGGAAGCGATTCCAAAGCATTTAGGATAGCTCTTGGAAAAACCCAAATGCAACCCGCAGATCGTCGCGCGTGTCCTTGGATCATCGCGACGGCCCCGGCTACAGTAATCGTGCGCACAGGTATACATGTGCTCGCACTTGTGGCGTATTAACGTAAGATGTTTAAAAAGTTAGCAAAATTACGATAATTTGCAGAACACATACATATAATACAATCACGCGTTTACCTGGCTCTCGGGCGGGGAATCGAACCCCGGTTTCCCGCGTGACAGGCGGGGATACTGACCACTATACTACCAAACAATTGGGGTAGGCAGAGACAGTTTCTTTTCACTTGCTACAAGCAAAATGGCTATCCGTAGCCCGCATTTCGCCCCCGCGGGAAACGAGATGCGTCGAGTGACGAACCACTACGCGGCCATTGCATGTGTTCTCATTGCATAATACTAAGACGTTAATTAAAACAAGACTTAAAATAGTCGAATCAAATGATTAGCGCAGTTGCTAAATTTAGATGTCAGAGTCCCTAACGTAAATATTTCACTGCTTGTCAGTTAGTGAACGTTCATTAAATTACACCGAAACATAAACAAACAAGTGGCCCTTATTTTGTCGTGAGTAGTATATACTATCTATTATAAAATTGTTGAATATCAAATTTTGTAAATCTTAAGATACTTAAAAAAATTACTCAGATCGAGTAATTAAGGGCTTCTGAAATAAAATCCATCGATGTTTGTTTGTTTGATCGAGCTTCACGCAAAAATCAGCGGGTATATTTTGGTCAAACTACTACAGTCTTAAAGGTACTAATTTGACTGAAATACTGCGGCATTTTTCATCAAAATCAGTCCAGTTGAATTGAAGATACAGCTTGATCCCTGTTTTAGTAGCCGCCGTTAAAGTACCAGAGCTCAAGTTAAAATGCTCTAAGGCTTTCTATTTCTATATAAATCTGGGATCGTTTCGGGCTTTCCCATGTAGCGGAAAATCGACATTCATGCGGGCGGAGCCGCGGGCAAAAACTGCTATACTTAAATTATCTCGGTATATATACAGAAGAGCGTGTGAGGTGTACACTTTTAGATTATTATTGGTTTGTTAAATTTTTTTTCTCATAATTTTGTAATCTTTTGTTCTAAATAGATAATTCATTTTGTTCGATATAATCTTATTAGTTTAATTTATTCGCAGGAGAAATCGCCGTTTCGGGATAGATCTCACGAAGAGCCACGTGATAAACAATATCCTTTTCATAAGCTTAATAAAGTTGTTACGATTAAGTTAGAACACACACAGGGCATTTAAATATAAACTATTTTTGTCCTAACTCTTAAAGGACTGACTCTTACGTTGTACCTTTTTTAATCTAGATTATATTAAGAATAATAATTTTATCAAGGTTAAGAAAACTTAAAAATATAAAATAACCCTCACACAATATTTAAAAACATCCTTTCTTGACTTTTCATTTTTTTGATAAATCGAAAATTCAATTTATATTTTGTGAAAGTATTTGCCGCAGTTTCACTGGTGGTAGAGCCCCAATGGACGAACTAGTAGGCACCGGTTCCCTCCCAAACACGTATCTACCGCTAAATAGCAGTGTTCCGGGCGTTGCTGTGTCCCGGTTAGATGTACGAGGGTCACGCTAAAAGTTTAAAAAAAATTAGAAACGTTAATATTTTAGTAGTCTCCATTTCTTTCTAAGCACCGTCACATGCGATGGAATCATTGACTGAAGCAGTGAGCCCACTCTAGGGATTTCTTCTACGTTTTCTCTCAAACGCAGCTACGATATCTCCGGGGTTCATAAAGCGAATTCCTCCGAGTTTATATTTGTTTATATTTTAATTTCACACCTTCCATAGGCACATTCGATTGTCCGTCTGGCGGAGTGAGGGAGCGTTGTCGTGACGGTGGCGGATCTTGCTTCTTGGGCGCTGCTGTCAAACATCTTCCAAGACAGCCGGTAAGTGATCTAACATACCAATCTGCAGTGATTGTTCTTGTCCTTTAGGGCAGTTGTTGCGAAATGACCCGTCTGTCCAAAGAATGAGCCAATCATCTTTTTCCCTTGACTTCGGTCCTTCTTTACTTTTCCTTGGCAAATTTTCGAATGGGAACATCCATTGGACTGATCTTTTACAGATCTTTTGGTTCCGGGCTTTTACATTCATCACCTGTAAGGATGTCAAACACAGCTTTCGAGTCACCTCCGTTATACTTTTAACAGTATATAGCATTCATCACCTGTAAGGATGTCAAACACAGCTTTCGAGTCACCTCCGTTATACTTTTCAAACGTTTCCTGGCACCAATCCAAACGACGCCGTTTTTTTATTTTTCGTTAAATTATGAGGTAACCGTCTGATGCAAAGCTTTCTGACGGCTAAATGTTCGCCTAACACTTTGCACTTGACTCCTACAAATGCCTAAACCTGCCCGGATCTGTTGATATGTCTAGTCTGTTGTAGTCCTTTATCAGTTCCTATTGGGTGTCTGGTGGCAGATGTATATTTTCAAAATTAAATAAAAAACTAACTACTAGACACATCATTTTAGTAAAAGTATTGGAATACAGAGGAGAGGTGCGGGTTTCATTTTTTTAAATTATGTCCAAATGTCTCCGTCATGTTGCAGAGACATTGTTCAAGTGCAAGTTGTGTTTCGCGCGACACTGCAGTAGGCTCGGTTGAATTGCGCTGACTTCACGACGAATGTTTTCCTTTAAGTCCGCAATAGTTCGCGGAATATTGGTGTAGACTTTCCCTTTGAGGTAGCTCCATGAGCCGTTTTCTTATTTTCTAAAAACTTTCAGTGTGACCCATGTATAGCCTCTTTATGGTCTCAATATATATAGGTTAGCGCGTAAACATTTTGACTTACAATAAATATTTTACCACCGGAAGTCGATGGGTACTATTTTTCTCAGTTGGTCACCTTACGGCATTGATACCCAAAGTGGTCTATATCGACCCCCAAGGGTCGACGATGGCGTGCAAGGGGTCCACGCCAACTGTCAAAAACACATTTAAAGTTAAAAATTTACAAAAATTTTATATTAACTACGCTTTGGGGGGTCTACTGAAAAGTGAAAAACGTTACAAGTGGTCTATAAGACAAAAAAGTTTGAGGACCTTTGCCTTATGGCATGATATACATATGGATGCCTCATTTACCAAATTAACTCCATAAAACAAGAAGTTGAGAAAAATGATGAGATGTTGAGAATTTTAAAACACAATATACACTATTTAAAATAGTGTATATTGTGTTTTAAAATTCTTCATAAATTAAAAAATCATAAATACTACGTAGACTATATTACTGCGGACAACATGCGGAAAGTGTAAGATAAAATATCCTTAGAGTAATTGCTATTATTGCTACAATTTTTTCATGATTAAGGGAGTTAATAACTTTGACAAGTGAAAGAAAATTATTAATTCAAATTCAGTCTTCGAATATTTTTTTTTTATTACGGAAAAACTTCATTATATAAATATATGTTTTATATTATTAAATATGTTTAATATATCCGATTCATTATTTTCCTTATTCGAATAATTCTTAATAACATCTTCCATTTTTAATACTATAATGGTTTAATTTAAAAAAAAACAATACATTAAAACTGAAATTTATAAGTACTTGTTTCTGTGGTAATTCGAATACAACTGATTTATAATTTATATATCTCGTACTTCAGCGTGGCCCAAGCGCTGCGCGACGCGTAAAATCATTTTCCCCAGTTGATCTAGTCCGTTCCGCAGAATGTAGTCTAGTTCAATGTAGTAAAGAAAGCGCATGCAACGCTGTCGAATGTAGTAGGTAGGCGGGTGCGCAACTGTTAACGGAAGTGGAAGAGAGCGCGCGAGGAGCCCCGTTGGGGACCACGCTGACGCACTTGGTTTTCGTGAGTGATAACAGTTCTCGTTTAACGGATACAATGAAATTAAAAGAACAACTTTCAGATATCTCCGAAGCAGAGGAAAAAGAGTGCGGTAGGTGAACTAGATTTTTATTATGATTTAAATACATTTTCGGATGGAGTTAATCACATTGGCTTCTGAAATAAATTATTTTATTATTCAATGCTTAAAAAAAAATTTGTCGTTTTTTTTACTTATTATTAGAGAAATTTGTTTTGAATATATACAGTTAGGAGCTACTTGAGTGCTTAGATATTAAAATTTAATAAAATTCAGAAAATGGAGTTAATCGATTTGGCAACTGAGGCATCCATATATAATTCGTTGGTAATGTAGATCGACGTCGTTAGTACGTGTGCCGTTTGAGTCTAGAGACAGACCACTTGCATGTTACATAGTGTGTTTCGTCAGACGAGACATACTTACGAGTATTTAACTCAAAACTCAAATTGGGAAATGACATGAGATTTTTTTGATAACCCATTATTGCCAAAGTAACGATTTGTAAAACTTGACAATAACGATAAATCCCAGAAGTGATGTGTTTTTGAAGAGACTTGCCGACCGACTCACGGTTATAAGCAACTATCGTTGGTGTCTGTAAAACAAGAATAGATAGGTTCTTAATAATCTAGTACGTTTTACCACACTAGGTTACATCGCTTAAATATGCTAAAAAATAACGATTTAGGTATACAATATTATTTTTTAGTTTTATCTAATTTTAATTTATTATTATAAATGTGGTTATTTTAAAAGTTCATATAATTTGAACTTCTGCGCATTTGAAGTTGAATAATACTACAAGCACCAACGCGTGTACTAAACATGCACGTCGATCACTTACACACGTTCGTCATATATAATTTAACGGAACTACCTTAAATTTCATTCCTGTTGTAATTTACAAAATTGCCTTTATTATACCTATCAATTTTTTAAAGTTCGCACACGTACTTTAAATATAGAAGGTTGTATATTGTACTATACAAGTCATTTTACCTTATTATGTTTAGAAATACATTATACGAAGGGTGATCAAAAAGGAATGATATTTGGTTATCTCTAGTCCTTGTAAGAATCCAAAAACGGTTTTTTTTTGCTTGCTTATATACCTACTACTTCACGATAAAAAAATCATATAAATAGGATACGGTATCTGGGACATTGATTTGAATACGAACCGTCGAAAAGAAAACATCAAAATAGAGAAAAGCGAAATAAGAGCTGTCATCAAGTACCTCTGTTTGAAAAAAATATCTACCAAAGACATACACAGTGACTTGGTGGAAACATTAAGAGCCTGCTCTTCCATACTCAACAGTTGCACGTTGGGCCAAGGAGTTTAAACTGGGCAGACCATCCACTGAAGATGAACATCGCGAAGGACACCCATCCACGTCTCTAACCGAAGATAACGTGAAAAAAGTGGAAGATATTGTGTTGTCAGATCGAAGAGTGACCATTAGGTATGTAGCTGAGGTCACAGGGATCATATTGCATATGACAAAGGTCTGTGCGCGTTGGGTACCGAGAATATTAACCGACGACCAAACGAAAAAAACGAGTCGACATTTCGAGGCTGAATCTCGAGAAGTTTCAAGCTGATAGGGAAAACTTTTTGTCACGTTTTGTGACTATGGATGAGACCTGGATCCACCATTTAGATCTCGAGATCAAATAACAATCCATGACTTGAAAACGAGCTTCCTCACCGACCCCAAAGAAATTCTAAATTTTAAGTTCGCGGGCAAAGTTATGCGTCCGTTTTTTGGGACGCTGGAAGAATTATGATGGTGGAATACTTGGAAAAGGGAGACGCTATCACGGGCTCTTACTACGCAGACCAGATAAGGAGATTGCGGGAGGCGATTAAGGAAAAAAGACGCAGAAAGCTGCGAGCTGGAGTGCTATTTCGTCAAGATAACGCACCGTCACACAAGCCTGTAGTTGCGATGGCTGCCATTCAAGAATTAGGATTTGAACAGCTTGAACACCCTCTCTATTCGACAGATTTAGCTCCCGGTGACTTCTACCTCTTTCCTCGGCTCAAGAAACACCTCCGAGGCAAGAAATTTGAAGACAATGGCGAAGTAATGGCCGCTGTTGAGGCGTTTTGGTAAGATTAAGAGAAAGATATTTTTTTTATGGGAATTTTAGATTTAGAAAAGAGATAGACTAAATGTATTGACTTGTTAGTAGAAAATAAAAATAAATTTTAAGCATGGACATGTTTTATATTGATTATCATTACTTTTGTATCACCCCTCTTAAATTATTACACAGATGTAATAATTTATTTTAAAATCGGATCGGAATTTTATTGTCTTTTGACATTTTCATTAGCTAGTCATTACCTACTATCATGTTTGTTTTTACCGAGTATTTTTATGAAAATAATCCGTTATAGGAAGAATAAGGAAGTGGTTTACCGGTTTATGGTAAATTACAAACAATAACTAATAATTACAACAGATGGCAGTCGGTATTGAAAGGTACAAAACCTGTTGTTTATTAGTTCACTCTTGTGGGCAGGCTAAAGTCATGTAGATCGTACAGCCTTGTCTGTATAGTCATATCAATATTCACATGTACTTTAACTCACGTCTTCATTTCAATAATTTATTTTTTGTCCTAATAATATGCCCGTGTGTCGATCGAATTTTATTGCTTTTTGGGAGGTTTGACGTCAACCTGACGATTGCCACGGTAACTAGGCGACATCCCGCATGCTTTGAAAAAATACAGTCACTTTGCAATGGTATTGCATTGTTACAGTTCTGTATATATTCTTCATTGTTATTGACGATTGATACACAAAACAACACAAAATTTACATATCAAACATCACAATAAATAAATTAATATAAAATACTAAATAAATAAAACTTCCGGTGAAGTTTCACTCGGGTTGCCGTTTGAGGTCCATGGTATAGTATGCGATAGATTACAAAAATTATATTCATAGTTACAATTAAATATCAATTTATGTGATTATTGTGCGAATATCGTGTGAATTTTGTGATCACTGTGTTATTATATCACTAATTTAGCAAGCTATTCCGTTTGTGTCTCTAATTTTCATTGCTGATTTTTCTATTTTTGTTAGTGTAACCACTTTCTATTAGAAAAAAAGTTTGATTTGTATAATATTGTCTATTTTTTAAGTCTTTTTCTAATATTATTTATATTGAACTACAGTTGCCCTCAAAGCAATGCGAATACCTTCACCTATTTTATGGTGTTTACATGAAATTGGTGCAATGCGTGTAATGTGTCTCTCAGGTTGATGTATATTGAATAAGTTCAAAGCGGAACTATATTTTTCCTTAACGTTTGTTTTTACCAGAAGGTCGAATGAGTCTAAAATAAGAAGATAGAATTGCTGCTGTGAAGAGCGCACCGGCTCAAGGCTGTAGCGAACGAATAAACTTGTTGAGGCGCTCTACTGGTTTTATTTACTTCATAGGATTATGCAAAATGTACTCACTCGTGTGCCATTAACTTATTTGTATAATTAGGTCGAACTGGTGGTAAACGTGACCTGCGTTTACACCACTCAAGTGTAAAACATTTTAACATGCTGCTTTACATTGGTGCCCGTTGGATTCCAAAAAGTAATAAATGTATTAAGTATAATGAAAAATAACAAGATAGTAAGGTGATAATTAAATAAATAAAATTTTATTTTAATTATATAAAGTAATTAAAAATATAAGTTTTATTTATATACATATAATAAAATCGTAAACGAGCAGTGTCTGTACATTGAATATTTAAAAAAACTACATGTGCATATGTCGACGAGGCCAAAAATAGTTTTTAGAAATTTTGCCTGTGCGTTTGTGCACGCTAAATAATCATTTATTTAGCGTGCACAAACGCACAGGCAAATGAACCATTCATGAGAATGGTTCAGAAATGGCTGAACCGATTTGAATGCGGTGTTCACCGGTGCATTGTGGCAAACTTCCTGTAACATTTATTGTTGTTTCATTTAAGTCGGTTCACAAACAATAAAATTAATTGAAATAATACGCGATATTCTAGAAACGCGCTTTTGTTCCTAAAACTTGTTGATTGTAGTTTGTAAAACGATGATAGGAAGTTTATGTGAACATAATGAATACAAAGTTTAAAAAATAACGCATGGTTTCGGAGACTAATTAATGAACGTGTGTCACTTCTAACAAAACCAAAATTGAATTTCATGCGAAGTCGCGGGTACTAGAAATTACAAAAAAAGTAAAACATATTAGGTTTTTAAAATTAAAATTTTCTATTTTAATTTATTTTAAACATTTATTATTTATTTCAATTTAAGTATTGTTTATTTTGTCTTTATTTTTCGTATTAACTTATATATTTATTGCGTATTGTATCAAGGCTAATATTCGTTTTTTTTTTATTAAGGTCGGAAAAAACAATTTGAGAATTGTTACTGAATGTCCACGCGGACGGAGTTGCGGGCACAGCTAGTAAATAATAAAGCTAACCGAATCATGTCTGCATAGAATATTTTTTTATAATTATATCATGGTGTGGTCGCCTGTCCATTTAGAAGACGTTTTTTACTTTTTGTGTCTTAATTACTATTATGTAATTTCCCTCTGTTGTTCGTGTGCGTGTGCTACTGCGTGTGTTTGTCTTTGCGTGTGAAAAATAATAATAAAAACAGACACAAAAATAACTCAAAAATAATAAATAAATGTAAAAAACATTCGAAAAGTTTGTCGGAAAACATTTTTCAAATATTTCATCGAAAAAATTAAGTTACTTTCCGTTTGAGCTTGCTAATGTAATATTTTTGTTAACACCCTTTAAATATTTTTTTTAACAACTAATGTTTATACTGTATTGTTCAAAACGGACGAATTCATGTGAAAGAACTGTGTCTGAGCCCGTTGACGTCCTGTTGTCGCTGATCCTTTTTAGTGGACTGTATACACGGAAGAAGGTTTTCAAATGAAAGAGTTTCAAATAGTCCCCTTGGGATATAAAAACTTCCGAAGCCTGGGTGGTCCGAGTCCAGCTCCTTGCCGTGTTACTTTGTTAATTGCTGGACGAAGACCAGTCGGCTGCATATTCGCACGTTTTTTATATTGGAGCGTGGGCTCCGTCTCCTACCTTACGGCTGTTACGAACTTTGCAATTATTTGCACTATATATTTCATGTTTTTAACCATACCTTTTCATCTGTAACTATGCTCATGACGCCCCATATACGAATGGATGCGCCATAAGAACCCCTTCCCAATGACGTATGCAGCTATGCCGAACTGCAGTCCCGTCAGGCGTTATCCCTGAAAAGCCATTAAATTTCTATCGAAATCGAACTATTTTTATTATCTAGGGATAAGGCCTATGTGCCTATGTACTTCTATGTTTGGTGTCATCGGAAAGGGGATCTCGGGGTCTATATACCTAATGGGAATAAGTATACTCCTTACTTAAATACTATCCCTACTCTATATCCGAACAGGATACCCATAGTCCAGAGTGCATCTGTTTATTTTTATCTACCCCCTATACGAGCTAGATTTTCATTTGTCCCTTTCTAATTTCTACTCCTTGTCTAACACAAGGTTTCGAGCTACCTCGCGATTACGTTTCCAATATGCTAGTTTCTATTTACTATTGATAATTACGAAATAAATTAACATTATGTTTCTATAAGGTCACCCGAGGCTATTATAACCTAATATTGGACAGTCATGTTGAAACAGCCCTAATCAGTCATGTTGAAACAGCCCTAATCAGTCATGTTGAAACAGCCCTAATCAGTCATGTTGAAAGACTATAAAAAAATATATTTAAAAAACCCCGAAACAAAAATCTTCCAAAAGTAAACAAGTAATACGTGTTTATTGGCCCTGTAAGTTTATTATAAGTGCCCAGTATTTTGTTCCAGGAGTCGTCGCGTCGGGGGACCGCTGAAGATATTTTTATCATTGTTGCTGGATATAATCCATAAACCTCTTCTGTTTGGTCTCTTCTTACACATTCCGCATTCACAGTTCAACATTAGTAAAGGTCTCAGTTATTTACTAAGTGGTCCCCCGACGCGACGACTCCTGGATCAAAGTATTGGGTACTTAAAGTTAGAGGGCCAACAAGTACATTTGTTTACTTTTTAGAAGATTTTTGGATCAGTTTTTTTTAATGTTTAATTTGTTAAATTTGTTTTTAAATTGTTTATTAGTAGACACGCTGTGAACAACGCTCTGTCTTCACGTTCACGTAAATACTTTTCGGGACGAAACAAAAGCGCAATAGAGGATTTTGCTTCTGAAATCTGCTCATTCTCAGTATCCTCGATCATTTAACACGTACTCATTGAGAACATTTTTATGAGCCAAACGCTATATCTACTGTAACTTGTTGAGGAGTTGGGTATCGCGCAGACTACTTGATACTGCATCATTAGCTCAAGGTTGCCATGTCTTAGAAATACCACCGAAGCAACAATACACTAAAATATCTATCAATTAGACAAGTTAAAGTTGTTAAGAACTTTTGTCAAGTAGGAAATGAGCTGATGGTCTGCAAACTCCTGGGCTGGTCTTCATAAATTATAGCTAAGTCCATCTCGATCAGATCAGCTATCAAACAAAAAAAACTATCAAAATTGGTCCATTCGTTTGGGAGCTACGAGGCCACAGACAGACATATAAACACATACGTCAAACTTATAATACCCCTCTTTTTGCGTCGGGGGTGAAAAAGCTGATGATAATAGCGGCAAGAAAGATAAAATAGGCACATACTGACCCTGTCGTAGCAGAGTAAGGTGGAGAAGTTGGGTGTCTTGAGCGAGTGCACCGTGTGCACGAACTCCGCGCAGTAGAGCGTGTCAGCGGCTGTGAACACGCAGCGCGGGAACAGGCACAGCTGCATGAGGCGCGTCACCGTCTCGTTCTTGGCGGACTTGGCGGCGCGCGCGGGGAACCAGCCGCCGCACTCGCGCTGCAGGCGCCGCACCACGCGCGACACGTGCTCCTGCTGCCGCCGGCGCTCCTCCTGCCGGCACGCGCCGCGTCAGCGCCCGCTGCTCTCCGCGGGAACCGTTGTATGTTTGTTTCTTGTTTGTTCGGACTTTACGCAAAAACCAGTGGGTAGATTTTGGTTAAACTGTTACAGTCTTATAGGTACTATTCCGACTTACATACTGTGGTATGATTCATCAAATTCGGTCCAGTAGTATTGAAGATACAGATTGATCCTTGTTTTAGTAGCCGCCGTTGAGGCTTTTTATATCGGGTGGGCCCGAAAGTTTGGTGGATTTGAAAAATTCATGAAATAAACGCAAAGAATAGTACACAAACAAATCTATGTTTAAATAAAAAACAACATCTGGGAAATTTGTTTTTTAAAAATAACATCATCAAGATGTGCACCATCGCGCTGCAAACACTTCCAATCTGGGCCTCAAACTGGTAAACACTCGCTGGTACATTGTGCGTGGAATAGCGGCCATTTCTTCTCGGATATTGGTCTTCAACTGGGCAATCGTGGTAGGATTATTGCAGTAATCTCGACTCTTCATGTATCGCCACAGAAAAAATCTGATGATGTTAGGTCTGGACTTCTGGGCGTTCATGGAATATCACCTCGGCGCCATATGAGTTTCCCTGAAAACATCTCGTTTACGACTGCCAAGGAGTCACCAGATGTATTGCATGTCACGCCGTCTTGTTGAAACCATGTCGCTCGATTATAGGCTTCAAATTCTTACAGTTGCAGGAAGAAAAAAAAATCTCGTAACATGATACTGTATTGATCGGAATTTACAGTCACCGATTGCCCTCGCTGATTCTCAAAGAAATAGGGACCGATGATCCCGTGTGCCGAAATGGCCGCCCAAACTTATTTTCGGCAAATGCAAAGGGTTTTGAACGTGGATTGTCTGCGGCCCAGTAACGGCAATTTTGTTTATTGACGTGCCCATTTAAGTGAAAATGGGCTTCATCCGAAAATAGAATATTGAAACTTTGAAAGCCATTGTTTCGACAAAAACACGGCGTAAATTGTAATCATTTGGCTTTAGATCCTGCACTAGTTGAATTTTATACAGGTGCAATTTTAGATCTTTCATCAAAATGCGACACAAAGATGTTCTTGATTGAAGCTCAGCTGACCGGTTGCGAGTTGATAGATCAGGATAACGTTATACGGAAGTTCTAACTTCGTTGTTTCCTCTGTTCTTGTTGACCTTTGGCGTCCCGCAGGTTTTTGATTGAGAGTCGAACCAGTAGACTCGATTTTTCTGACCCACGACCTAATCACACTTTCTCTGGGACACTGATTTAGGTCATGCAATCTGAACTGAGAACGAAATAAACGACGAACACAAATCACCATTTTTGTAATAATTTTTTTACACAGATTGCACGCTGCGCCCCCGTGAAACGCTCCATGGCGACTAAATTTCCGAGAACCGAGCTTCTTATCCCCAACTCCCGCGCACCGCTCTCTCATACCATTCCAATGCAATAGTGTTTTTAATATCGTATACGTCTTTCTGGCCCACCCTATATAATCTATCGTGTCGGGATTTCCCATGTAGCGGAAATCCGACATTCACGCTGGCGGAGCCGCGGGCCAAAGCTAGTCCTTCTGTAAAATTATTTTGGTAGAACATTAATTTTATTTTTATGGCATCTCAAATAAATGAATGGAATATTTGTTCGTATGGCAACAACTTTTTACCACTATTTTTATTTTTTCTTCAATAAATTAAAGTATCCGAGGCCGAGAACGTATCTGGTTTGGATAGTCCTGATCTAAACCATGTAGTGATGCTGCCACCCACAAGTTTGTTTGGAAAAATATATATATCGATAGCATTATTTAACTATGGTTTATGGGGATGATGAGGCTGGCATTATTAAACCTAAACAAAAACCTCTAAATAAAGAATTAAAAAAGCTTGATATACCTAAGGTCGTCACTACAACCAATTACTATTGAGATATCCAAGGACATCTGTCAAGCGTAGAGAGTGCTTACGGCGAATCGCTCCCTTTTATGGAGTATACCGAAGACCTCCACGGGCTGGTGATGATCAAGTTAAACATGGAAAATATAGACCAGAAGCCACCGTACAAACCAGAAAATCTAATCTAACTATCATTAGATATTTTCAGATGAAATAGGTAAAATTATCACAAAAAAATACCACATCCATTTTTCTGAAATCTAGATCATTATCAACAAGAAATACTCGAAGAAAAATATAAAGAAATAAGGTAGGTATTTAATATTGTAAAGCTAGTACAGGTGAGATAATAAATTTTGACACAATAATAAGTAAGAAAGTACCTTTTTGTCGAATGGAAAAATATAGGTACCTGATGGCGCCGCTTACCGAAGAATACAACACAGTGTGGGCTTTCGCTCACTAAAAACCACCCAACAACGTTCTGCATGCCCATGTTCCACCATGGGATTTGCAAATAGAAAAGTAAGTATCTACACTGTGAAACAATGATGAAAAGTTATAAAATTGATTACATGCACTTCAAGAACTTATAAAAATATACCTGAATACAAACCTCATATATTTTATTTATATTCTTTATAAAGAAATTCACGAGAAAGGAATGCTCCAATAGTGTGTTCATTTAGAAAGAAGGAGAGATTCGATTGACGAAACGAATATACCGGGCAAATGTGAGTGGAAATGTCTNAAAACTTACCTTGACCATATCAACAACTTGTTTCAAAAAGGCCAAGTTCGTAGCACCCTTAATCGACGAAATTGTATGAAAAGATGTATGGATGTGGATGAGGCGAGAGAAGTGTGTCAGGATCGTAGTATGTGGCAAACTGGTCTCTGCCAACCCTTATGCTATATCGGCGTGAGTGTATGTATGTAAAGAAATCCTGAAAGTACATCAAACCCCAGATCCCAAAATCAATTCTTACAGTTGCCGTCTACAGTATTGAGGAACAGAATACATATATGATAGGATACTTTACTCAGCCAGTAGGCTGAGTAAAGTATCTTAAATAAGTACTTAAATGTATGTACTCCAGGAGTACCTGGAGTACATACATCTAAGATCAGGGAACAAGAACTTGAAATAAGACTTCACGTTGTTATGTTCTAGGTTAAAGCCCGATAAAACATGAAGGGTATATTCTAGAATGCTAGATACCTTCAGTCCCCTATAATATTAACTGTTGACTGTTTATCCAGAATTGATCTATAGGATATTTTAAATGTGGGTTAGTTTCTGTGCATTTTTAGGTTAAGTATACGGCGTTTGATAAGTAACTGATTCAAGTCTGTTGTTGACTAAATATACAATAAGATGATTCGTGATATTAATACCTCAAAAGTGAATGTGGATCTACCTAAAATAAATATTTAATTTGTTCTCACAAGAAGTTCCACGGCAACCTGCGAAATCAACTTGACGGAATTGATACCCGTTTTGACAAGATTAATTTTTATTATGTTTGCTTTATGTGAATCTTAATAAAATTAAATCATTTATTTAAAATTGTCCTTATATGACATATGGAATTGTAAGACTCAAAGCTTTAATGCGATTCTAGCGTGTTATAAAACATAGATATCTTTCTACTCGGATTATAAAACAAAACAAAGAGTACGCGCAACAAACCCAGTCGTGAGGTCGAAAATTAACTATGTGTGCGTGTTAACACTAGAAACACATGCGTCAGTGTTGTGTGTCGGGTTGCCAGGGTGTTGAAAATAGTCCCACTGTTTTTTTAATGAATATATGGCAGTAGTGTAAGAGATATTTTAAAAATTAATATTTTTATCTAATAATGTTTTCGTAATTAGAACGTGAATGTTTTATTGTTCGACATATAACCAAATATGTCAATTTTCGTTTTCATAAGCAAATCACTGAAACTTTATTAAATACTACGTGAGAATTGCCTTTTATATTTATCATAATGTCATTACAGCTGATCAATTAATGATTAATGTGATAAGAGGTAGATGTATGTTTAACTATGATGTGGTGACCAAAATTGAGACAGGTGTATTTTTTTATGAAATTAAAATATATTATGTTTACAGAAGTACAAATCTAATAATTACTAGTAAACCTGTACGTATTAGATAATATGGTTAACATTACTTTCTCTGAAATCAGAATTTTGCGGCCATCTGCAGTGATTTTATTTTAATAGTTTTTATTTTGCACTACTTAAAATATTGTCTTTGACACCTACGCATCTGACGTTTGTTTCTAATTTGGCAATGTAATGCAATCATATATTCAGGTATATTTCTATTACCATTTTGATCAAGCTTAACTTGTGCTCGAGTCCATAGTGATAAAGTTCATCCTCCGCCTTTAAGAATAACATTTCCTTTCCAAGAAAAATTACACGTACAATAGAGGTCCATTCTACGCACAATATGGAATCTGTCAAAAAGGAATTGCATATTTTAAGTATAATTAATTTTATAGCAGCCATATAACAAAATAGAAGCCATTAATAATTTTTAATTTGAAATAGTGTTCTCTAACGAACTCTAAATATCAATTTCTAGCCGGAACGGGCTAATAGCTGACATCTTGAATTAAATAAATAATAGTTTTCATAATGGTAGTAAATGAGAACATCTACTACTATTATTTTATTTAAATTTTCATAAATTTAACAAAGTAATTAGTAGACACATCTATGATGTGTCTACTAATTAGAGGCTCAATAAAATCTAATTAAACAGGTTAAACTAGATCAGATGTCCGTAATTATATCACTCCGTAAAAAATTAGTGTAGGTAAGAACGAAACCGCGGGCAAAACTTAGTTATCAATAAATTTCCTTTGCTACTCCTAATGTTTTATTATTTTAACATATTATTATTACACTTCTACTTACCTACTAAATCAGAGTTTGAAATATTTGGTGGCCATGTTAGATTTTACTATTATTTATTTTATTTTAAAAAGCCAACTCTCGCATTAGGAGTAATTCCTGTGTCGCGGGGACTTTACAAACATTCAAATAATGAAAAAACAGAATAACCAGACTCACGACAACATTTTGTGGCTTATTCAAAGTTGTTGTCCAGTGTGGGGATCGAACCCACAACACTCGACAGCGCACTGGAAAAGCGAACTCTTAAACCACTGCGCCATCTGTGGAGTCAATTATATATTTATTATTATATTAGTTTTCAGAAATCTTACAGCTAGCAAATATGTTTATAAAACATGTGAAAAATTAAGTTCATTTACAAGTTTACAATAATAATTTAATTCCAGTTACAACTGAAATTGAAAACATGTGATTTTCGCATATCGTTATCTGTTTTAGTATCTGTTGGTTATACAAAAGGAATCAAAGAAATATAACAAACATGATTTACCTTATACATATACCTTTATTTCAGAAAAAATATTTCATTATTATCTAGCAACACCAACCGATTTTGTTAAGCTTTTTGTATTTCCAGTTAACATTAATAAAACGGTATCAATAAAATGGTTAAAATAATCAAAATATCTTCACTTGCCTGTGGAATGATACTCCATCTTCTTTTTTGTTTTCGGGAACAATTTTTACAAATTTTGATCATGCAAGACGGTATAATTAAAAAAATATTCAAACGCACTACAACTACGACGTTGCGTTTAACTAAGGAACATAACTCTCACGAGCGTTTGACACTGGCCCGAGATTGTATTCATCTTTGCATTTTGTATTATAATTGTTGGCTTCACTCCTGTGTTCCATGGGTGCCATCTGGGTTTTGTTTTATAATCTGAGTCTTTCTGCATTCAAAACATTGAAACGATACAAAATATAAAAAGAAATCACTTGTAGTACATATATATATTTTAAAGTGATTTTTTTAGCATGTGAAAATAGTCTTTTTTAAATTATTAGATCTTTATTACCTTCGAGAAACTTAGAAGAAAAATTTAATGTAGAAATATATAATTTTCGTTTCTGAACGTACCTTTTTTTCATCTATACCACGTAAAAGTTTATTAATCTGTATAACTGTATGGTGATAATTGTTTATTATTAAAGATCTTAAAAATAATGTTTGTTTTATGTTGGTACAAGATAGCTTCAACGATCTCTTAATTTAAATTTGTTAACATTCATAAGTTGTTAATGATATATTCAAATACATATTACAAATTTCTTTAATCGTCGGTGGCCATCTTGTTTACAACGCGTGCAGATATGTAAGCGGTGTAGTAGAGATTGGGTAAGTGACCTGAATACATTTATATACGTATAAGAATGTATAAAAATATGTTAATATGAGTCAATCTTACATTAGTTATTTACTAGAAAAGCATTATCTGTACTTACGAGTAATAAAGTTGTTTGAAAATGTGAGCTTCAGCAAGCATTCTAAGTGACGGCCACGTGTTTAACCTCCTAAAAGGTTATGTTACTTGAAAGATATGTTATATTGCACCTTGTTAGGATTATTTAAACTATTATGCGCCTTTGTAATGATTCGCGAATAGCTGTTATCATTGTTGTCATCTTTAAGCATTTTTACATTTCGTAATTTAACTGTTATAAAAACAATATTGTTATATGTTAACAAATTATAGGTAGATAAATTACCGTGTATTTATTCATATTTTACTGTACCCTAGGTTTTTCTAATTAGTTCTGTACTGATTTGTTGTCTAGAAGAATTACCATGAAAATTAGGCTTTTCTTGAACAAATCTGAACAGCTTTTAGCTTTAAAACTGTATGACGGAATTTTACTTAAACTCGATTGGTGAACCACAGAAACGGATCAATATAAGATTGTGTTTTTAACACACAAACAGATTGTTGAAACAATTCTTAAAATGTCTATTAAAAAAAAATCTCTTATTTACTGTTAAATAAAATGAAACATTTAAAACGTTACAATTCAACTATAATCAAAACTTGAACAATATTAATACACTCTAATACTATATTATATAAAGACGGAAGTTTAGGTAGGGCCAAATTTATAAAATGTTGTTTTTTTTTCTGAACGCACCTGTCACGTCCATGACATATTCGTGTTGAACTATCGACTATACAGTGATAAACCTGAGATTGTGTTAAGTGCTAGATATCATAAAAATAATTATTGTTTTATATAGGGATATGATGGACTTAAACATAATTTACTTGATATCTACAAAAGATCGTAAGTTGACCTAGATTTAAGTAAGTTAATTTTACTAAGCCGCTAAACCAAGTAACGGCCGCCATTTTGTTTACTATCCGTCTGTTTTCGTAAAATGGATCTCAATAGTTATAGAATAAGCGACTTGGTTCAAAAATATTTACTTTATTATGAGAATCATTTCTCACTAATTTTACATTACTACATATATAAATATTAAGTTTGAAGGTGGTTTGAAATGGTCTAACTGCTATGATATTTGTAGTATTTGTTGCTGTACCACACGAGCGAAGCCCCAGCATGAACTAGGGTCAAAGTTTAGAATCGTGCTGATTCACTAAAGTAAATATGAGGGCATGAAAAGGTACTGGTGGGTCTTCTGGTATCCCTGGATAATTTTTTTTTGTTGGAGGTGCGAAGGTTTTTTAAACAAAAATAATATTACGTACATACATTTTTAGGTTAGGAACGTAATGTTTTCAGGTGAATAAGAGTAATAGGTTAAAATAAAATGTGTAATAATATAAACTTACGCACGATTATGAACTTTAACTGTTGATTTACTTAAGTCATTTCTGCGTGGTAAAAAAAAACTGGATATTTAGTACTATATTCCGACATGGTAACCGCACTACTGTTAGAATATTAATTAATATTCAATACGATTACGAGTGTAATCACTTTATGTCGATAGCTCTCAAGACAATTTTGACATTACTTTGAACGTTATTTCGAAGATAGATGTAATGGCACGCTTGTCTTTTATCTACCTTCCTAGCTAGTTAGTACGCGCATCACGAGAAAATTTTGTCGACTCGTATTCTCGCGTTCCAAACCTTTATATCACAATTTTATCAAATTTTGACACATGTAACTGTGAATAACGCCAGAATTATTTACTTACTGTTTTTTTTTATTTAGATTTACCTTTTGTTTTGCTGGATCTCGTAACATGAATACGAAAGAAAATCCGAGTGCGGTAGGGAATGTAAATCCTTTGTTACTGAAAGCGAAATATGTGTATGCACAGGGAAAAAAAGGTTAAGAAAGTTATGTCACAAAATAAAGAAAGCATGAAAGAGTCGTTTGACAAGAAGCTTTCTGTGGACTTTAAATAAAAGCTAACGTAAAATTGTTTTGGAAACAGATTAAGTTGGCTCGTGGGGTTTCGGGAGCATCAAATTTAAGCGTAATCAAGAATGAGGATGGAGACGTGTTGAGAATTGAAATTAAAATTCTACATCTTTGGAAAGGTTATTTTGAAGCACTATTTGAGTGTGACAACAGCAGCTTAGCAATAGGCAATGAGTCTACGGAGTCGCTGTTACTAATCGAAAATGTAGAAAATTACGGAAGACGAAATAATGAAAGCTATGAAAGGCATGAAAATAGGAAAGGCTACAGGGTATGATAGGATAACCGTTGAGATGCTGAGAAGTGGCAAAAGTGTGGTGACTAAGTTGTTGTTGCGACTTTTTAACATCTGCTGAAGGACTGGCCAAGTGCCAGAGGATTGGTGTAAAGAGGTTATTGTCCCGTTTTATAAAGGTAGAGTCGCAGCAAGAGTATAGGAACTACTGTAGAATAAGCTCCAGTATCGTTGGGAAATTGTATGTAAAAATTCTGTTTGAAAGGGGAATTAATGTAACGGAAGAAACATTGTGGAATGTACAAGCGGGATTTAGGAGATGAATGGGCTGCACTGATCAAGTCTTCTCTTCAAGGTGCCTATCAGAAAAATACTTCGCCAAATCTAAAAAAAAAAATTTTGGCGATAAACAGACCTAGAGAAGGCTTATGATCGAGTGCAGAGGCACGAACTATATCGTGCATCGATGTCGGTATCGTATGGAGTTGACGGCCGCCAGATACAGACATTGAAATCTCTATACGAGAACTCTGAGCCCTGTATCAGAGTAAATAGGGCGTATGCGGGCTAGTTTAATATCTCAAAAGGTGTGAGTTAGGGATGAGTTGCGTCTCCGAGGCTCTTTAATCTTTACATAGACAGTTGTCTGTCGAATTTGATAGATATGAAGTGTGGACTAAATATGGATGGATTTACATATCAAATTGTCTTATATGCCGATAATCAAGTATTACTTACACCATCGGAACGGGAGTTATATGACATTAAATATAATGAATGAGGCATACAAGAAGTGAATAAAAATTAATGCGAGTATCAAGAAAGTATTCGTAATACGAAAGAGAGGAGATGGTGCTAGAGTGGATCAAGTAAATGAGAATGTGTACCTGGGAACTATAATTTCAAGAAATGGAAGATGTGATAGTGATATCGAAAGGAGAGTGACTGTGGGTAATAAAGTGAACGGTGTCCTGCACTTCGTAATAAATAGTCAGTCAGTCTCATAAAAGGTTCGTCTGGCTATCCACAATGGTGCGTTGATACCTACACTTAGGTACGTTAGTGAATCGTGAGTATGGCGAAAGAAGAACGTAAGTCCTATGAATGTGATGGAAATGTTCCCTGCGGAGTATCTACGGAGTCACCCTGAGTGATCGATTAAGGAATAGCGTGATAAGCGATCGGTGTAAGTCAAAGTATGATGTGGTGACAAGGATCGAGAAAGGAATGCTTCAAACAAAGGTCATTTAAAAAAGGATAAGTGAAATTCGAATGATGAAACAATATACCGGACAAATGTGAGTGTCGGAAAAGGGCGCCCAGGAAAAGCCTACCTTCATCAAATCAACAACTTATTTCAAAAAGTCAAGTTCGTAGCACCCTTAATCGAAGAAAGTGTATGAAAAGATATATGGATGTGGATGAGGTGAGAGAGGTGTGTCAGGATCATAGTATGTGGCAAATTGTGGTCTATGTTTACGCTTATGGGATACCGGCGTGAGTGTATGTATGTATGTATATGTGTATCTAATCCTAAATAACTATCCCGCACTGTTTCGGAATACAAACTAATAAATAATATTTGATACAATTACTTGTACCAATATAGATATGTTAGTGAAGATCGCAGTTGGCGCATAGGCGAACGCGGTTCGGGCGGGCATGGCCGTTCGTACGGATTTCGTCTCGCTTTTTTTCTTTAAAAGCCCTTCTGGCTCCCTCCTCTCTGAGGGCACGCCAGACGCAACGTGCTCTCGTCACTGCCGTGTTTAAATCGAGTGACGGTGAAAGCCCTTCCCACCGCTCGCAGGTTATATGCCAGAACAGGAGCAGGTCCATACGGGGCATGTGTCTGCGCCCTGGATCTCTTCGCTGAGTCGGTTTCTGTGTGATTTTTTTCGCACAATTTCGACCACCTCTTTGACCATCTTGGTGTCTTGACAAAAGGCGGTAATTGCAGCCTGAGCGCTTTCGTTCTCGACCAGAGTCTTGACCGAAGCCGGTAGCGAAAACGTCCTTTCTCTTGCTTCTTATGCATGTTTCTTAGTCCAGTTGCCGCCAGTTGTATGGTTTCCATGGTAATCTACAGATGCTAGTGCAGAACGCCAACTCGGTCGAACAGAGGAATAGGAATATGGCAGTAGCCGTATCCCTACTCCTCTACGAGATGCAGCTTTTGGAGCCTGCCAGATTATTAGTAGGCCGCTTTTCCTTGTGTGCTACAAGACAGTGCGATGTAGTAGTGCACCTCGCAGCCTTGTATCGGGGTTGGCCACATTTGTGACATAGGTAGCTATAGTTGTCGATCGATCCAATTTCAAATCGCCGTTGCTATCTATCATGGACCTGACACAGTCCAGCTTTTGACGGAGGTCGCTCATTTGCCACTTTAGACGAATGTTCTCCAGTTGCAGGCGGCACATTTTGTCGGAGACAGTGCGATGAGCTAGCTCTTCTACCATCTCTGTTATACAGAACGCTGTCTGCTTTAGGTTCTTCTGGCTCATACCCTTCAGCCCTTTAGACGCCTTCGCTACCTCTCAAAATACTCGAAAGGGATTCTTCGATTCTCTGCTGGAGGCCATCGATGGGTAGTTCATCAAGGTCAAGAGCGGCTCAAGAATGCGGCGCGGCGAACGAGTTTCCGTCGCTCTTTAATGCCTCCTTAGCAGCTAGGCAATCGCCTCCGCCAGTATCACCAGTGTGCTCGGCCGCTTAAATTTTTGCTTCGCCGTCCAGAGACCAATTTACTCGCTGGCTGTAGGTGGACAACGTGTCCCAGGTTACATATATTCCATCACAATTTCGAGAATGAATTCCTCTAGGACTACTAGGTGGAATGAAACAAGAGCTTGACAGTAATTTTGGTCTTCCCCATATTTATTTTTAACCAGTTAACTGTTTCGACTTTGTTGGAATATATTCGTCATAACATAAAATTTTACGAATATATCTATATTTTACGAATATATACATACACACACACATACATATATACATACACTCACACCGATATCCCATAAAGGTAGGCAGAAACCATAGTATTTACTACATACATATACTCACGCCTCTTTCCCATTGGGGTAGGCACAGACCACTTCTTTCCACCTGCTACGATCGTTTAATGTAGCAGAGTGGCTATACGCAGCCCACATTTCGCCCCCGCAGGCAACGAGATGTGTTGGGATTATAGAATACTACTAGCTCAGAAGGACTAGGAAGAGACAGTAGCTCGG
>WUAW01038484.1:21257-35858 GCA_017165845.1 Thaumetopoea pityocampa | reverse complement strand
TGCAGGAGGTCCACCGGAACCAGCTAAATTTTGAAAGTGGTCTATGAGAAAAAAGTCTGGGAACCTCTGATTTAACGGCTTTTACTAATGGGACAGCAGTATATTCAGGAATACTAAATCTGCATTTTATTTGAAAGTATATTCCCACAACTCTGTTCTTAATTCTCACAGACAAATAAGAGTACGTAAAACATTAGTTCAGTAGGTATCTAACAGAGACGGAACAGTTCCGCATGTTTATTTCCAACCAGGTCGCGATACGGTTTGTTAGTTTTTACTCAACGCCATCTGCCGGGAAAATTAATTAGATAAACACCGAGCACCGTTAACAAGCTTAAGATCGGAAAAAAATTAGGTCCACAAACATAAAATTACACATTGTAAATAAAACTCGGGACTTTCAATTGGCTCATGGGGGATATAGCACCCAGCATGCAGAAGCTTTCCTCGAATGAATATGTGATAGGATACCAAACACAGATTCTTTTGTCACAATATACAGCACCTTTTACGACCTTACATATATCTCCGTGAGGTATGCAGACGCATATTGTAAGGTACTAAAACTGACGTACAAATAAATCAGCTTGGAGACATTTTTGCATTTGTTGTAATGTTTGTACATACAGTGACTAAACCCAGAATAAAATGGTTTGCCATGAATTTGTAGCTGAAATCTTCAGATTAGTAATTAAATATGTCAATAGCAAATTACTTTTCAGAATAATAGCGGACCTCTATTATATAGTAATAGTATAATAAATAGAATATAATAGTAATAATAATATATAGTTAGCGACTTTTCTTGAATGAAAGCTAAGTACCTATTTTCTGTTTAAAGAAATGCTAAATGTTGTTCTCTCACTTACCTTAGAGCAGTGGTTCTTAACCTTTAAGATATGACGGACCATTTGACTTTTTTTTTCTTGCCATGGATCACCAAGTGTTTGGCGGTAATTTATGTATGTATTGTAAGTTTGTTCTATGAATGAAAGATATTAAAACTATTAGCAATAGAAAGAGCTATGCTCGGAATCTCATGCGAGACAGGATCTGTAATGAGATAATCCGCAGGAGAACTAGAGTCGCCGACGTGGCTCAAGGGACTGCAAAACTAAATTAGAAGTGGGCGGGGCACATAGCTCGTAAAGTGATGGACGCTGGGGTCTTAAAGTGCTGGAGTGGCGACCCCGAAACGGAAAGTGTAATGCGGGTAGACCCCCGACTAGGTGGAACGATGTCCTGGTGAAGGAAGCGGGCAATCGGTGGATGCGGATGGCTCATAGCCGCTCAGTATAGCGATCATTAGAGGACATATGTCCACTGCTGGGCATAGGCCATGCCCAGCAGTGGACGTCTGCATGCTAATATGATGATGATGATGATGAAAACTATTATTATTTTTCAAAACCGCCGAGAATCCCTGCTTGCATAAGCATGTGATTGAAAATAAAGTGAGGCAAAGCAATTAACCAATGCGGCAATTGTGGCTATGGGCAGGTCACATAGCAGGAAAATCGGATGGCCGATGGGGCAAAAAAGTCCTTGAATAGAGTCCAGGTACTAGCAAGCCCAGTGTGGGACGGCCACCTGCGAAATGGACCGACGACTTGGTGAGGATCGCTGGGTCTCGCTGGATGCAGGTGGCTATGGACCAGTCGCGCTGGAATTCGATTGGAGCGGCCTACGTTCAGCAGTGGACAGCTATGGGCTGAAAGCAATTAATCAAATATTAGTTAATATATTTAATAATTGTATGATAACTTCGCGGACCACTACAAGTACTTTAGAGAACACCCGTTAAGAACCACTATCATAGAGGATATAAATCTTGACATCAAAACGTCACATGGAGGCATGAAATCACAGTAATGCTGACTTAAATGCATCGTTATGGCAGAAATTTGAATGGCACATAATACGATTCAACCTACTTCATTGCACGAATGGCATTCAATTATAATATTTTCACAACTTGTTAGGGGCAGCCCTAGTTAAGATATCGTGCGTTGGCACGCGAGCCGCCAACGAACTGCTTAACGACATAATAGGGTAGTTGACTAAATTTATTATATTGGATGTTATCAACAACTTATGCTATGTACAACCTAAAATGGAAAGAATTTTATAAAACAGTTCAGTAATAAATAAGTTAAAAACCTTTCAAATCTGGTAGTGGGCATAATCGTCAAATTACAAAGAAAAGTGTACACATAATATTTTATGACGTCATGTACCGCTATTATGCGTCATAATGAGCGTGCAAGAGAGAGACAGCGAGATGTTCCCACTACGCCCTTGCTCATACTTATGCCCATTTTTAAAATATTAATTACTACCAAATTTTACCATTAAATCGATACTGTTTTTACAGAAAGGTTTCTTTGTAATGGTGTTTTCCATCGCGTATAAAATAATGTAAAAAATTATAAGATAGGAAACAGCCCCATTTCAAGTGAATAGAACATAGTTGTAACCGTGGCTCCGCCCAATTGTCTACAATAATATAATTGGCATGGAAATAAATTTAGTTACTATGAACCCGCGTTACGCGCATTCGATAGCGGGGATCACGACGTCCAGCCCCCCTAGCCAAGTTGACATTTGACAATCATTATCGCTAATAGAAAGGAAAAAATGTATTGGATTGACATTTGTAATCGCCCAGTCACACGTGACTTATCGAATAGAAGTGTCATTTCAATATTTTTTTCCTTTTTATTAGCGATAACGATTGTCGAATGTCAACTTGGCTAGGTGGGCAGGACCGTGTTAGAGCGCTAGTTATTTATGAAGAAGGTCAACCTGGAAGGGAAGCCGCCCTCCGAGCAGGCTCAAAGGGTCCTGTGTCTACCCCGTGAGTCGGCGTATAGCTTGGTGACGAGTGATCCAGAGCCAGTTTCATATATGCGTGTAACATTATCATTTATTGACATCAGCTTGAGGGAGTCTACTGCTGGAGATGGGTCTCTGGAGATGGCTAGAGATGGATTTTTTATAAGAGATACGAACAAACGCGCTGAATTACGTACAACCTAACACAATTTCTTCGATTTTTCCGCTGTTCCTTTTTAGGACTTTCCTAATTTTATTTTCATAAACCATCTCTGTATTGAGACGAACAAAATAAAAAAAGAATTATTCAAATCGGTCAAGCCGTTTTCGAGTTTTTGCGAAACTAACGCACGGCGATTGATTTTTATATATACGGATTTGTCATAATCTCCATGCTTAGCAGGCGTCTTAGAAATCGCAATTATAAACAGGTAAAATTTGTTTGTATGTAAGTTTGTTTGTTTGTTTGGGATAATCTCCGGAACTAATGATAAAATTCTAAAAAAAATTCAATACTTTATTTCTGAGTGCTATAGGCTATAAATTATATCATACATATTAGACAAGCTATCACAATGTATGTGTAACAAGTCGGAAAGCGATACGATTATGAAGAAATTATGGCACACGCCCGGGAGGGTGTTCGAGTAGACAGGAAGAGCACGTGAGCGGGGCAGCGGGCAACAGCTAGTATGTAATAAATAAATAATAAGTTTTGTATTATATTAGATGTATTCATCCGCAATGCTTCATATTATTTCGTTTGACAATTTTGTTGTAAAATTTGTTGCTAGTATACGAGTACTGCATAGTTGCAAGTATACGAGTGCATTGATGGTGTAGTGGCTTTAGACACGGCTTACGATCGAAGAGTCGCGGGTTCGACCCCGGTCCCGTACCACTGAGTTATTATTAGTAATTCATGTACGGTCTACATTATAGACACCAATGTACTTAACGAAGAAGGAAAACTTCGTGAGGAAACCTGCACGCTCATATGGATATGTGAAGATTACCAACCCACTCTAGGCCAGCGCGGTAGACTACGGTCTAATCCCTCTCCTGATCAGGGGAGGTCCGTGCCCCTGTAATGGGGACGATATGAAGTGGGAATGGGTGGATGGATATGAGTACTTGCTGTTTAGTGCCGGTGTAATAATAGTATCAGTATATCTTTTAACGTGGATGCCGTTAGAACCAGCTGAGAAATATACCACCAGGATAATGAGCAGCAGCGTTGTCCCGCGATTCAATCACAACTACTGTGATCGCGAAGACAGCTAACAAGCGTTGATTTTACAGCAAATCCCTCCTTTTTATGGTGGAGACTCATGACCAGTGGTGGGCTTTCACGGGCTGGTGACGATCCATAGTTTGGCCATTTTCACACATACACACATATGTCCTTTATCCTTTCGATCCCTGCTACCCGAACTTAGGCGCAAGACGGCTGTCACCGAGTGAAGTTGTTATGATCGGGTCAGCAACTGACGTGCAACGCACCGCGCCGTTTTAAAAGTCCTATGACATTACATTCGTAATATATTTAAATATCCTCAATCAAAACTGTCCATAAACAAAAAAAATCAGGCAATAATAAATATAGACTCCGCAATAACAGTGTTGTGATCTAATCAAGTGAGCTGTACATCGGAGACGGTTGGTGATTGGAGAAGGGATGTGGTCTCACCAGAGCCTGACAGCCACAAGGTACTTTCTGTTCCTCAAATTACAGTCCATTATACATCCCATGGTGATACGCTTATATCATACTCACGCGACATAAAAGCCGCGGGTTTCAATTTCGACCTCGTACCGCACGGTTTTTCAAATTCATTAGTATAGTCGTCATCGACATCTTTTGCGAGTCTGTGATAAAACCTGCATGCCGGCAAGGATGTGTAACCTTACCAACACACGTTGGACCAGCATGGCCCAATTTACGGACACACATTATATTGAACGTGATTATAAAGCGTGAAGCACACACGATTTAGCAATAAGTCGGTGACGTCATTTAAAATCATCTCAGATCACATGAAAGCTTCAGCGGACTGTGTGCTTCAATTTTCGTCAGACATGTAAATATAGAAAATTGCCTTCTAAATAAAATGTTTTTATAATGTAAATCAAATAATTTCACTAACGTAAGCCAAATTATTCTTGTTTTCCTTCATTTTCTTTATAAAAAATATAGCCTAGTTTACTTAAGAATATTGTAGCTTTCTGTAATTTAGTATATAATAATATAATATATTTAAATTAACATAACAACATATTTTATCACATATTTTTTAACATATTTTACCTGTTAACAAATATTAGTACAGTCTAGCTGAAAGAAATTCGGAGGTAACTAAACCGCGGTATTCGAAAAAACTGTCATCATATCTGAAATTTGGGTGAGCTGGGTTTCAGTTTAAGTTCGAAGCACTATTAAACAATTGTTTGTATATCGTACACGTAAACCCGTATCTGCCGCCAGTTATTATGCTTTTCATTGAAATGCAGTCCGAGTAAGCCCATCTCGTCTTTAGCGACCTACTAGTGTGGCTGATAATGAGTGATTTGATGAAAATACACAAGCATATTAGGAAACAAAAAAAAAAACAAATAGATCAAGACAATTTCATTTTAAAGCATTGTGGGACAAATAGTGTTCTATGAAATCGATCAATAGACGTCAGTTGAAGTTCAAAAACAGTGAGTGCAAAATATTTTCTTTACAAAAAAATGAAGAACATCAAGGTAGCTAAAATGGAGGAGGAAAAACAGTCTTTAATATCATAGTTGCTGAACAAATGTTACAGAGTTACTATTTGTAATTCATGTACGGTCTGCATTGTAGACACCAATGTACTTAACGGAGAAGAAAAACTTCGTGAGGAAACCTGCATGCCCGCATGGGTGTGTGAAGTCTACCAACCCGCACTAGGCCAGCGCGGTAGACTATAGCCTAAACCCCCTCCTGATCAGGGAAGGTCCGTGCTCTTGTAGTGGGGACGAACATGGATTGGGTATGGACGATGGATAATATACCAGAAAATGTAAAAATATTACGGCTGTGGTACTTGGTACAAATGGCTGTGGTGGCCAGAACAGAAACATAATTTTGATTGGTATGTATTGTATTTAAGTGGCTGTAATCGTCGTAATTCAAGTAAAAAATTGAAATTATATTCCCGGTTGTAGGTCAACCCTTTCTTCCAGCAGACAGAATTTTTGCCAAAATAGAAAAAGTCATTCAAAGTAAAGAATTTATCAAAAACTTCGGGTGGTAAAACGTACTACGTTTAATAAAAACCTATTCACTCTTGTCTTACATACATACACTCCAGCCGATATCCCATAAGGGTAGGCAGAGACCATAATACATACTACATACATACATACATACAGTCACTCATCTTTCCCATTGGGGTAGGCAGAGACTACTTCTTTCCACCTGCTACTATCGTTCAATGTAGCAGAGTGGCTATCCGCCCACAATTCACCCCCGCGAGCAGCGAGACGTATGGGGTGGCGAACCACGACGCCGCCAATTTATAAGGTTCAAAATGTTAGTTCCTCATTGCGTTCCCGCGACTTAATGGAGAGGAAAGGAAAGAGGATCCGGTAGGAAAAGTGTATTGAGTAAGGAATATGGAATTTAAGAACAGGATTATAGGATATAGGATACTACTATCTCGGAAGGAGTAAAAAGAGACAGCAATAGCTCGGGGGGCCGGGGTCGCTTACCCGTATACCTAAGAATATTTGCCGGACAGGCTAAAAGACTAAGTACTCCCTGACTTCTTGTCTTAAAGACACCTACATGATAATCGAACTTTGTTTGCAATAACTTTGTGAGGTGTATCTACCGCTTTAGCAAATACAAATAACAAACTCTCTTTGCACGTCATCGATCCAACAGAGGTCAGGAGGTCGTTTTTGTCACCATTTATTAATTTAGTTTATAGTCATAATCATCGACATTAGTCTGTTGAAGGAGGACGCTTCTCCATAAACGAAGGGATGGGATAGGTTTTAATTCCATTACGAACTGGCAGTTCTAATCTAATTGGCCGAAGCCTACGACCCTGCCCACTCATAAAGCACTAATTCGCTCAGATAGGGCGTCCGTTTACAGATTGGCGTCAAATACTCGTTTCCTGAGCAGTGATTGCGTCGCTCCGTCCCGGCTCTGCGCGCTCTGCTTACTTATTTGCCAGTGAATTAGATTTTTACTGGCTACACGATTTGGTTCGTTCCAACTTGTATGTGCAGTAACCGACCATTTGAAGAGGTTCGAATCCCATAAAATTAGCAACTTTGTCAGGATAATAGTGGTGTACAGATTTATACCCTTTGCTTGGATTCCTTGGCCTTGTTCGTAACTTATTTTTAATAAAAATAAGAAAACAATGCCAATCGTGTTTTTATTAGATTGACAACTTATAAACCCACCATCTGTGAACACAAGATTACTTTATTTTTTAGATAATTAAATTAAATTATTTTTCAATTGCGTAAGTATCATCATTTCTTTCACCTGTTGCCAACACCATCTTTTGGTTTTTGATTGAAGAAGTTGGAGAGTTCGGTTTTTATCTAAAAACCGAACTCTCCAATATTTAAATTTAATATTTAAAAAAAATCATTGATGAGGAGGATCTGCTGCTCATCCATGAATTTTTTTTCTTATAAATAATGAGATAGAGAACGAAACAAGTGTAAATCAGAAGGCATAAGGTCTGGTAACTACGGTGGGTGGGATAGGACAGTCCCTCCAAGTGAAATCATTTTTTCACAAGTCACATTAGCTGCATGGGTTCGGACGTTGTCATGTAAGAAGTACACATTAATTTGATTTTTAATTTGATTCTTCGGTAATCTAGCTGCAATACAATCCAGTTGTTCACAGTAAATCTCAGCTGTGATTGAGTACAATCACATCACAGCTGAGATTCATACACACATTGAGTAAATCACAGCGATTTACTGTGAACAAAAAAGCTCCTAGTAAATAATCCTATTTATTCCCCACCACACACACTCAAAAAATAATTTTTACTTGTGTCTGCCTTTGGTGTCGGTCTGCCTGTTTCTTCAGCTCTTAGCTACTGGTGCTTACGGATATAATTGACATAAGGGACCCATTTTTCACCTCCTGTAAATAACATCAGGCAGCCACGCACTGATATGATGAAAACTTAGCAACTCCATTCAACTCGGCTCTTTTCTGAAGATGAAATTTTATTAATAACCAAACAGAATATTTCCAGATGAATTCCAAAGCATAGAGATGATTTTCTGACATTCTCCAAACAGCGCGAGCTTAGTCTATGATCTATTTCTCTAAGCCTTCCTAAATCCTTCAAATTTATTGTACGATGTCGTATTGGATGAGGTTCATCAGAAATATCATAATTTCCGTCCTTGAATCTTTTAAATCAATGTTTAGTGGTATCATAAGAGAGCACGCCCTCATCGATCGTTATACTTATATTGGAGGTTACTTCAGTTGCTTTTCGACCTAAAATTCATGAAGTAAGAGCAGTCGAAGTTCCTTTCGAATTTTACTGCTTGGAATTCAATTGTCCAATGATCGGGTGACCAATTAGTGCTATTTATATACTCCAGTGGATTATTCTAGAAGATTCTATAACTTTCTAGAAATAGATCGAAATAAAGTGGTGGGTTTATAAGTTGCCACCCTAATATTTAAAACAGGAAAGACGTAGCTACATTATCAGATGCAGATAATAAAAAATTAGGTACATCTCTACCTAGTTTAAAAAAAACTTAATGTGAATTACACATTAAAAACTTAATTTTTCTAACAGGTAGTAGATTCATGTTGGTATACTTGATAAGATCTTACCCTCAGATCCGAGGGTTTGCGGTTCGAGCGTCGCCCATAACGCTAACATTTCCATGGCTCTCATTCTTTCAGAAGACACGTAAAATAGAAGCTGGTACCGCAGTGGTACTGCAATTTGCGATAAGGCCGCCCAGTGTGTACCTTGTTTTTGTTTAAATATTATATTAACTTTACATTATATATTGATGTGTAATAAAAATACTTTTTCTATCTAAAATACATTCCCGTGTTGATGTTTGTTGAACACATGTGCTGAAAAGTATTCGGAGCTTAGATTCAATGAGTCGGGAGTATAATACTTTAATCACGATATATTATTAAAACATTTTATTTTAGTACGCACGATTTTGTTCAATAAATACAAATATTCTGACCCGATTATTATACGTCTAATCACCGAATTTGGCCCTCAGTTATTCAAGCGTCTCCGAAAATGAAACGATTCGTCATCAAAATTTAGAAGTGCCCTAGACACGAGTGACTCTCATAATGCTGAAGTCTATGATAATCTCAGTGATGAGAGGCGCCGGCCGTTCTGAGATATTATTATCACAATATTATTTCACGACACTCGTAAAAAAATGTATGAAAATTTTATACACAGAAAATTTATTTATAATAATCTAATTTTGTTTTTCAGCAATGATGGCCTAGTGGTATAAACATACATGCAAAGTCTTAGATTTCAAGTTTAAATCCGATAGACGCATCTCTGACTTATCGAAATTATATACCTACGCATTAATAATTAATTATCACTCTCCTCAATCGGTGATACAACCTACATGCCTGAGAGATATTCTCAACGGCGAGTGAACTCTGACAACCCGCATGAGGCCATTGTGGTGGACTATAGTCTAACGCCTTTCATTCTGGGAGGAGAGCAATACCTTGCAGAGAATGGATAGGTTAATGAAGATTATGATATATTTTCATCGCTGAGGAAACTAAACGTAATAACCTCTTCAGCCTAAGAGAAATGTATGGAGAAGTTCATAATGCGTTGGCCTAGTTTCATTGCAGGATCTACTTAGAATGGTGACAATTTTGTGAATGACTAGTGTCTTTTTGTATTTTTTTTTTTCGATTTTTCTATTACTTCTCCGTGTATAATTGATTTTAAAACGGTTCTGGTGGCGATAAGAGTTGCAAATAAAACGTTTACCAAACAAACCCTTTGAAACGTTTCAATTCTTATACATAAAAACCAACACGGTTATTTATTTGAAGCGGTGTAAATCGTCTCGTTGTGAAAACTGTACCAGGGCTGCTACGCTTACTAATTGCTTATATATCTGATATTTATCGGCATCATTTATTGATTGTCAAATTCAAACTGAGTTTCACACAGAACATCAATGCAGTACATTTAAGTTATGAAGTTAAATCTGTATTTCAATTTGGATTACGTATATGGGGTTAAATAAACTGTATAAAAAATTTAAATTCCAACGCCAGTAATGTCTCCACTCAAAAAGATCAATAATGTAATTTTCAAATTTTCTATAGTGTAAAATGTACTTGTAATTGTGTATGTGCGTGCGTTTATGAGGCGCACTGCGTGCGCATGTTATGCATGTGTGTGTCTAATACTGATAACTACCCTAATCTGCACAAGTAACTGTTCCACGTCACTGTTATTTTATGAAGAACAACGAAAATATAAATACATTTTCCATTTCCGTATTATTTTTAAATTTAGAACAACCCTGCAATATTTTTATTGTTCATTTCATACCGTTGCATAAAATAAAAAAAGAAGTACTCCATTGTGGAATAACGTTGCCCTGTATAAAAAAAAACAACAAATCAAATAACTCTAACAATAGTTATTACCGCAGAGCCTGACCTTGCACGATTCTCGATTCGATAATCTACCAATCGCATCATTGCGGTTCCCAGATCCGAGCTAACGGTATGCCTGAACTGTGCCACAGATTAAAATACTAAATATTTTCATAGGATACCTACATAAATATAGACATAAATTTAACTTACAATTTATTTTCATGAGCATTTAACACGAATCTGCGCCAGTTAAATTGTCAGTAGCCGGTCACGTGATTGCGCGGGATAATTTGTTATAATAAGCAAATGGCCTTCCGGTAAACCCATTTCTATAAGGAAGCAACACCTATCAACACATCCTCACGAGAGTACCAGCTAATTCATTAAGAAACACGCATAGTAAACGGTCTCACACCCGCGCAACGCAAGACTATTGAGGAGTTCGTAGTGCAGCGATGATGGTTTTTTTTGTAGATTCCATTAATCTAAGGCTAACTCGTCATCATCATCAACAGCCCCTGGAAGTCCACCGCTGGACGTGCGCCTCCTCGATAAAAGGAGAGATTTGCCATGATCGCCACGCTCGATGTTTTGGAGATTGCAGTAGATTTTGATTGAATAACAAAATAACCTGTTGTCCGTTATCCTGGTTCACCCCTTAGCTCTCACAGAGTCTGCAGTTAGATATGGAGAGACAGTATTATTATGTCAGCGCCTTCTTCTTCCTGGTCGTATCCTCATGACTGAGGGAAGTGATCATGGTGTAAAACCCTTGCCAACATCTCTCTCCACTCCTTCTTATTTTGAGCCTTCTGCATGGAGGCTTGATGTGTAGCGCCTGTTGCGTCCTGGGTAGTATGGCTCCATCTAGTGGGAGAACGACCTCTTCCTCTCTTTGCCAACGCCACAAAGCAACTAAAGGCAGTAAAACTGATTATCATCATGAAATCATCAATATCTGAATATAGATTTCATTACAAAACTTGTGTTACATTGGGATTATCAATTCTAATAATCACAATGATGATAAATTCATCATCATCATCATCATATCAAGCGAAACATGGATATTGCTGGACATAAGCATATGATCCAATGATCATCACAACGAACGGCTATTATTAGCTATCGATGACTCTGGTTTTCTTTCAGATTTCCTCTTATCAAATTTTTGTCTCGTAAGAAGGTATTAAACAAGCTCTTTCCGTTCGATGAGTACTCTACTACTTTTTAGGCCCATTATTAGAGCCATATTCCAGACAAGTACATTATCACCGTAGCCCGTTAAAATGTAAGCAGATAGTCAGTTACGTTTAGTATAAACTAGTATATACTCAAAAGTGTATCTCTAATATAGAAGCTTTAAGAAAACGACGCGATATAATGACATGGTGTTATAAGGATGTCAAAAACACATGTTATCTGATGATATCCCAGTCCATATTCGTCCCCACTACAGGGGCACGGACCGCCTTTCATCAGGAGAGGGATTAGTCCATAGTCTACCACGCTGGCCTAGTGCGGGTTGGTAGATTTCACACGCCCATGCTCGCATGCAGATATACTCGTGAAGTTTTCGTTTTCCGTTAAATATATTGGTGTATATTGTACATAAGTTTGAAATAGCGGGATTGAACCCGTGACCTTTTCAATCGCGAGTTGTACATAACACCATTTGACCACCAATGTACTTGTACAAGGCACATGTAACGAATAAAAATATTTATTGCATATAGTCACTGGTGTATCTACGGTAACTTAGTCACAAGCCTGTGGACGTAGTTACAGTATGATTGGACAGATAACTGTAACGGTTACTTGAGCAGTGTCAATTCTACTGCGCCGTGATAGTTGGGCCGATGTAAATATAATACTTAAACAGAGTGCACTTAATACTGTTTGATTAGATGTTTGATAAATGAAAACGAGTACAGAAGTCTTTTAAAATAGATGTTTTAAAATACTTCTGTACTTATTTTAATTGTATCGTCATAATTATCAGCCTGTCAAACTCCACTGATGGATATGGGCGTTTTCATTAAGTAAATAGATTTGTCATAATCATCAGGCTTAGCACGCGTCTTGGGGATCGCAGTAGAGTTTAATTGAATAAGAGGATAACGCTCGTTATCCTAGTACATCTCTTAGATGATTCTCACGCATTCACGGGAAGAAAGAGTAATGCAATTATTATGCCACCGGTACTTATTTTCATCGTCCCCAGTCCATATCGTCCCCATTACAAGGGCACGGACCTCCCCTGATCAGGAGGGGGATTAGGCCGTAGTCTACCGCGCTGGCCTAGTGCGGGTTGGTAGACTTCACATACCCATTTGAGCATGCAGGTTTCCTCACGACGATTTCCTTCTCCGTTAAGTACATTGATATGTACAATGTAGACCGTACATGAATTACATATAGTAACTCAGTGGTACGAGACCGGGTCGAACCCACGACCCTTCGATCGTAAGCCTTGTCAAACACCACTACACCGCCGTGTACTATTTTACTTAACTATTATTTTAGTTAACTATTATTATTATCTTTCATTAAAATAAGAGTGAATAGGTTTTTATTAAGCTAGTACGTTTTACCAGCCTATTTTTACGCACAGAAAATGACTAACCCATACCGCCGCGACGAGGATACGAGCACGACGGTTATGGGAGAATTACATCTACTAAAAACTGAGCGGTATTCGCCTTAGCCCTTGCACCGTAGGTAACATCGCCACTTACCATTAAGTGGGATTATAGTCAAGTACTGGCTTAAATATAGTAAAAAAAAATAATTCAGATTAATATCATTATCAACCCACAGATGTTTACCGATGCAAATAGGATTCCTCTAATGATTGCTACGAGCCCCTGCATCCATCGACTGCTCGCGACCTTAATAATAGTTATGGATGCGGTTCAGCGGCCGATGGTCGGCCCTCAAAACTCAAATAATTTTTTTAACTTTGACAAATGTAATCCATGTTCCACAAAAAAAAAATGTTTTCAACAAGAATATTACCACCAACCTGTATAAATTCTATCATAGATAAGAGCCTATTTCATAAGAGAGAGAGAGAGAGAGATTTAACATAATTTCTAAAATTCGCAGACATTTTTGGGATATCTGGAGATATTGGTTAAATCGTAGGATAACATTAAATTAAAGCTGTTCTTTCGGGGTTTAATCCAACATACACGTAGGTACACGAATTCCTGGCAGCGGAACCTATAATCTTTTTACAATTTACTATATTTTGATACTTGAAGGCCTTCAGAGTTGCCTACAGGGTTAACCGTGATTCCCTAGATTAATTAACATTTATATCCCGACTCCCGAAAATATTATAAAATCTCCCGACAAACAGCTTTGCGAAAAGTTCGTGAATATAATATGTTTTTAAGGTCTGAAGTATTTCATAAACGATCTCAAAATCTTGTTAAATATTTAATAACTGAAAAAATGACATGTATAATTTCATTTATTCAATTTATTTTTTGATTAAATATAAACTAAACCCGAACGTGAGGTATTTATATAATTTTATATTTATTTGACTAACAATGAAAAACAGTCGGGTTTTCTCAAAGCACTTGAGCTACAGGAATTTTAGCTTAGTCATTGCGGTATTGACCTCAAAAAACTTATTAAAATATTTAATATATAATAACTATCAAGTTTAAAAGATAAAGTTTCCAGAGCCGTAAAATATAATAATATAATGGTGACAGCTTGTAATATCACATTTTCTTTGTGAGTGTAAATTATCTAAAAAATCATCGACAAGACAAATTAATACAGTGATGTAAATCGACCCAACAAGCGGTTTATCTTGTGAAACAAGCACGGTGTCTTGAGTTCAGAGCTTGTAGCTCAGCCGATGTTTCGAAATTTTATGGGAATTATAATTTGAATTTGTTTTACATTATTTTGTTTATTATGTTCTTTTGTGATAGAAACTCATGCAAAGATTGAAGCGGATTCTCATGAAAAGCTACTTGAAATAGTTTACCCTCAATCATATCGGGATGAAATGCGTGAATAAAACGTACGGTATTTATAATACATATATTAATATAATTAAATAAGGCGAAATGTGGACTGCGGATAGCCACTGC
>WUAW01038483.1:13416-31098 GCA_017165845.1 Thaumetopoea pityocampa | reverse complement strand
TTCATATATATATATATATATATATATATATATATATACATATATAAAAACACAGATTTTAAAGAAATTACTTAAGGCGTGAAAGGTGAATACAGGAGGCGCGTGGACGGTTCAATAGCGCACGTGTTCCGTTCCTCCCGCTCCACATGTTACCCGCATTAGAACTAGTGTTGTACTTGAGTTATTTATTATACGATAAACTAATTAGTAAGATACGGTAAATAAAATATCATGGCACGTATAAGTTTTAACGAAAATAATGGAAGGGTGAATTCCTTGGAGCATAAGCAAGGTCTTTTATAGTATGATTGTTTATGGGTATTCATTATGGTGTAATTCAGTTGCATTTTAAAATTCCTGTGTAATTTCTTAATATTTTAATTTTAGCGTTTGTTTTATATTTAATTTTCGGAACGAAGTTCCTTATCGCACGGAACGGGCGTGGCGAATGGGGGCTAGGCGAAAAAAAGTGTAAGAATTTTCCGTCACGACCTCGGACCAATTATTATACTGGACAGAGCTATAGCTTGTTGTCGCTTTTGCGTACATGTATCAAACGAGTGATTGTTATCTCTGTCTATTCCTTAGAGCCACATTTTGACTAAAAGAGATAGGTATTGTAAGTTTGGCAACGTTGCGTTATGTCAGTAATTCGTGTCAACTTGTGACAAATTAGTCGGATATAACATTGCAGTTTTGTTTAGTTTTAATGCAAAATATTATTCAGTGTCGTTAATTTGACTAGAAATATGATAAAATAATAAAAATATGTTTTGTACATCTAGAATAACGAAAGGAGGTGTAAAAGTTCCGAAATTGTCATTTCATACGTAAATTTCAACAAAAACTTTGATTGAAAAACTATTACTATTTTATCAGTTATTCAATAAAAAATAAATATTTACATGACGTCATTATGAGTGGATTAAGGTAACTTGATAATATTCACGTTTCATAGCATTTTTTACTATATTATTAAATGCATTGTTTTCGACGTTATTTGTAGTGATGTGTGTGAATAATAATATACTACGAAAGGAACTTCGTTCCAACCGAGTGTTCCACGATACTCACGCATTTGTTTTTATTAAAACAACAGGCTTTAAAGCCTGTACTTTTTTTAATGTTTTTAATATTGTATAAAACTTGTTTAAACTGTGTTTTAAAGACTTCATAAAAAAACTTGCATACTTTAAACCGTTAAACTGTGTAAACAGTGTTTAAAACAACTACTTTTAATAGTAATCCTATATTTTGTGTTTTATTGATTATGCATTTTATTGATACTGCTAAAATCTTAAACTTTTACAAAATATTTTACGTGTTAATCTAGTTATATAAATTAATATTATATTTACGCACAGGCGTTAAACATGCGCGGCGCATCACTACTATACCGCACACCTGTAAGTCATTTTCAGTGTAACATCTGCTTACAATTGGCACAATGGATTATAATGCGATACGCGCGCTCTATAGCTTATATATTCTCTAAGGATATAACTCAATGGTACGGAACGGGGAACCAACCTACGACCTTTTTATCGCAAGCTGTATCTGCCACTACTAGACCATCAGTGTACCTAATTTTGAAATGGTTTTATTAATCGAAGATTTAATATAAGAATCCTAATTCTTAGTATGAAACCTCTGTTTTGAATATTTATCAAATTTGTGTGTACATTAATATACCTAACCACACTTTCAATATTGACTGAAAACAATTTATTAATATAGGCCCTCTAATCCACAGATCTATAAATAATTTTGACCTAGCAACAACTACACCTAAATTGAAAAACTTGAATCTGTCATATAACTACTTCGAAAAAGTGACGTTCTTGCTCACTTGTAAGCCGTTGTCACTCCACTCCCTTTGGTTGGAGGGAAACCGTCTGTGTCGCAATTATATCGACCCAGATCATTACATTAAAGTAGTGAAAATGATATTCCCTAGTGTTGAAGAAATTGTAAGTATTATTATATAATATTTTGCTCCATGCAAAAACCCTGGCATAAAAGGAGCGTTGCCATATGGCACTGGCATAATGGTATGGTCTGCATCATCATTCCCAGTCCATATTCGTCCCCACAACAGGAACACGAACCTCCCTAATCAGGAGAAGGATTAAGCCGTAGTTTATCTTCTGGCCAAGTGCAGGTTGATAGATCTTACACACCCATGCGGTCTAGTCTACCAAGCCGCACTAGGCTAGCGTGGTAGACTGGCCTAATCCCCCTCCTTATAAGGGGCGATCCGTATCCTTGCAGTGGGGACGAATATGGATGACACACACATGCGGACATGCAGATTGCCTCATGAAGTTTTCCTTCTCTGTTCAGTACATTGGTTTCTGCAATATAGACCGTACGTGAGTTAATACCCAGTGGTATATGGAACTGCATCTAGCATTACTAGCATTTCATCCGTGGACCACCAATGTATGGTCATTCCATCTCTTCTAGTTGGTGCTACGCCAACTAGCTGAGGAAGGGGAGAGATCTGTGTCCAACAGCAAAGGCTGTTGATGATTAAGTGTTCTGTTGGGATTTAAGATCCTGATGAAGCTATATGTTGCCAACATAATAAGAATGTCACTCCATCTCTTCCCGTGGATGCGGACGGATGCATAATAGGCAGTCGCGTTATCCAGCGATTTAACCAACATTTGCTACAGTCTCCAAAACACTTTCCAATTGTGGAGAATATGGCGGCGATCCTTTCTTCTATAGGGGCAACCCATGTCGACGGGTTGATATTAATTATGACGATGGAATGCACGAGGACTCTCCATCTAAGAGGACGACTGATTGCTACGGTGCCAATAACCCTGTTTTCTGTGCCAATGAGTCCCGGGTTCGAATCTTGGTAGGGACAAACTTTGTGTGATGTGTACAATTGTTTGTATCCGAGTCATGGATGTATAGGTTAGGTTAGGTTAGGTATTTGTCTGTTTATGTATTGTATTTATCTATATAAGTATGTACATCTTTGTCTAATGCCCAAGATACAGGGAATACTAGCCAGAGACTAGATCAAGGTGTGTGAAAATATTCAGAATATTATTATCTTAGATCCCAAACTTCTTACCACCATTGGGCTCTGTCGATAACAAACCGAATGGGGAGAAATGTGAGTTTTCCTATAACAACGAATCTTAATTACACGGCAGTCGCCCCAAATAAAACCGGGCTTACATACATACATATAGTCACGCCTTTTTTTCTGACTCTCCGGCGGAGAATCGAACCCCGATCTCCCACATGACAAGTGTAGGCGAATCTTAAGCACTATACTACCGAAAAATTGGAGTAGGCAGAGACCACTTCTTTCCACTTGCTACGCTCGTTTAATGTAGCAAAGTGGCTATCCGTAGCCCAATTTTCGCCCCCGCGGGAAACGAGATGTGTCGAGTGGCGAACCACGACACCGCCGTTTTATAAGGTTCAAGTGTTAAAGTTCCTCATTGCGTTCCCACGGCTTAGTTAGTGGAGAGGAAAGGAAAGAGGGTGAGGTAAGAAATATGTGTTGAGCAAGGAATATGGAATTTGGGAAAAGGACTATAGGATATAGAATACTGCTATCTCGGAAGGAGTAAGAAGAGACAGTAGTAGCTCGGGGGGCCGGGGTCACTTACCCGTATACTGAAGTATATTTGCCGGACAGGCTAAAAGACTAAGTACTCCCTAACCTTACAGCTTGCTAAATAAGATAAAGTATAAGTAAATTGCAGTGTGGTGCCGGCGTAATAATAGCGTCACTCCATTTCCTCTTGTGGATGCTGTGAGAACCAGCTGAGGAATGAGACAGGATAATGGGCAGCAGCGTTATTTTCTTATTCAATCAAAATTTACTGCGATCTCAATCCGCCTGTCGAGCGTGAAGATCCCCCTTTTTGAAGGAGAGGCCCATATCCAGCGGTGGACTTCTACGGGCTGATCATCATCAGCACGATGATTCATTGACTTCATATTTCTCTCCATCTAAAAGTTGTCCGGAAGAGATCGCTGTCTGCGATAAGACCGCCCAATGTACAATTTTGTATTATGTTGTGTAAAGAATTTTTTACTAATTGGTGTACAATTAAGCGTACTCTATCTATGATAATAAGTAGAATAAGTTTTTTGTGTTTCTGTAACTCTTTCTGTGTTTCTGTTCAGGACGGCATTAAAATAACATTAAGAGGTGACTTACCGCCGTCTAAACGCAACTATTGCCCGGGGGATGCCGTTCATGTTGTGGACAAGTTTCTGGAAGTATACTTCCCGCTAATGGACACGACGATCGACGATCGATCGCTCGTGCAGAATTTATACGCTGAAAAAGCCGTAATGACTATTACTTATACAAAGAAAATGCGTAAGTAAGCTTTCGAATTTAATTTGACGACTGATTAGTTCAGTGGCTGACCTTCTATACCAATTGCTCCAGGGTTCGAATCCTGGTGGGGACAAACTTTGTGCGATGAACACGAATGTTTGTACCCGAGTTATGGATATTTATCTATATAAGTAAACTAGTTTTTGCCCGTGACTCCGTCCGCGTGAATGTTAGCTTTCTGCTACATGAGAAATCCTGTAACAAACATAGATTTATGTAAAAAACCTTAGAACCACCTTTACTTGACATCTCGTACCTTAACGGCGGCTACTAAAACAGGGATCAAGCTATATCTTCAGTTCTATTGGACCAATTTTGATGAAACATGCCGCATTATTTAAGTCGGAATAGTACCTTTAAGACTAAAAATCAAAATCAAATTGTCCGCTGGTTTTTGTGTGAAGCCCGAACAAACAAACAAACATCTACGGATTTAGTTTTAGAAGCCCTTAGTCGATATTAGTAGTTTGTTTTTAAATATCTTTGATTTTTGTAAATTTGACATTTAACAATTTATAGATATATCATTGTCTATTACCTAAGACACCAGGGAATCATAATTTGGGGATACATCAATTTATAAGAAAAAAATGTGTCCTGTAAAAAACAATCCGTTGTTTCAATAATGATGGAGAATATATTATATTACAAAAAAAATCCCATTACTGACCTAACGCGTTGTTGAAATAAGCTCCCGTTCCTCATTTTCGAGACTGGTGGAGGAAGAGTCTTTTTACAATTATATAATTGTAAAAGGCTAAAACCTCCTCACCACACAATTTTACAATTGTATAATGTCTCTTATGTGATTATGCCCATATCACTTATATCTAATTTATCTATACTATTATTATATTATAAAATTGTTAAATGTCAAATTTTCAAAAATTAAAGATATTTAAAAACAAACTACTCATATCGACTAATTAAGGGCTTCTGAAACCAAATGCGTCGATATTAGTTTGTTTGTTTGTTCGGGCTTCACGCAAAAACCAGCTAGTCAATTTTGGTTATACTGGTGCCGATCCCTTTTACAGAACTTAATTAAATTTGGTCCCTCCCCATTTATTTCTAATGTCAAACGCCAAAACGAGATAGCAAACATTTATAACGAGTACCAACCTACGTTTATGTCAAACGGTTCAAAAAAAATGTTGTGTTTTAGCGTATATTTAGTCCGTGTGTTCCAAAATCGCGCCTAAATCTTTTAATTTTGACGTTCCCAAAGGAAACTGACAGCACCAAAGTTGTAGCTAGCTTTTAGCGTTTGACATTAGAAAAAGATAGGAAGGGACCAAATTTAATTAAGTTCTGTTACAACAGAATCGGCAGCACTGTTATAGTCTTAAAGGTAAGGTAGTTAAATGCTGCGGCATTCAAAATTAGCCCAGTAGAATTGAAGATACGGCTTGATTTCTGTTCTACAAGCCGCGGTTAAGGTACGAGAGGTCAAGTGAAAGTGGTTCTAAGGCTTTTTATATAAATCTATAATTGTGTCGGCATTTCCTATGCAGCGGAAAACCGACATCCATGCGAGCGGAGCCGAGGCCATGTTATATATTATAAAAATGTAACATCCAATGGCCTTATAAAAGGGCCACCAAATTGTGTGTGCCCAAAGGGCTCAGCACGGTACACTAGATACGAATCGTTCATTACAGGTCACAGCCCCACGTACAAATCATTTAGGAACCTGTTTCTAAGGAGTCGATGTTTTGATGAAGGCGAATTGGACTCTCTAGTGGGTGCCAATTCCATTGTGAAACTAATCAATAAGTTGCCGCATTTCGAACATGACCCGTTCACTTTTACCGTGGACGTTTTACACCATACGGTAAGTTTTGTCACTTCTCATATCGCCTGTAACCTTCTGGAATCTTCTATCTGCATCTAGACGAGTGTTATTAGAGGAGATTGAGTATTCTTCAAACGGTCATGTTGCTTATTTTGCGTTGAGCGTATAAATAAAAGTATATCATCTGTTTTTTTGATAAGAAACATTACTTACACTCACGCCGATATCCCATAAGGGTAGGCAGATACCATAGTACATATTACATACAGCCACGCTAACCACTAGCTATTTAGTAAAAATTTTAATGAAACTGATTTGAATTTTAGCACAAGTGTTTCTTAGAATCTTAGAGGTATCTCCTCCGTAACGCCCTGGAATGTAAGCCAAGCCTCCTCTCCCTTCAAATGTCTTCTCGGTTCGAGTTATTTTGTTCCAATCCGCAATGTATCCGCAAAAACTATAAAAACCAGTCAATAACAAAAATAGAATTTTCTTAAATTGGCTAACTTTTTGCAAAAATCTTTATTCATGCCTAGCCAGGCATGTTTCTGAAACCATTAGTCCAATTAAAATGTACTAAAACCAATTTGGTTAGATAATTTAATTAAGTTCTATTTTGCCATTGTCGGTTTTTTCATAGTTTTGTTTTTGTAGGAATAAAAAACTACGATTGGGACTTTGAACTTAAGTCTTTTGAGGGTGTATGTCTAAGATCTTAAGGAACACATACCAAAAATTAAAATTATTTTAAACTATTTAAATATTCATCCATCCAATACTATAGGACTTCAGCACAATACTCCGTGTGGGTGGTATAGTGAAACTAAAAGCGGAGTCCTTAGCAGAAGACGAGTACTTAGTTGCATTCACCAAAACATTCGTGCTTTATACCAAAAATGGCACCGAATACAAGATACATAACGAGATGGTTTATTGGGACGAACCAACTGAAGAGTATGCTGCCACCGCGTTTAAAGTCACAACTGTAAGTTTATAGGTTATAACTACTTCCACGAGTCCTCCTGAAGCCTCTTTAACGTGTCGATAAAAACTACCCCAGATTTTTTCTCAATAGTATTCTGTAACGCCTCGCAGGCCGCGCTCAGTCATATGTAGGATTTCTGGGCGCTAAAACAGTATTGTCTTTTGGGTGCTGCAAGCACTAGCTGAGAGATACACCAGACAAGCAGCACCTAAGACCCTACTCTGCTTTCTCCAAGACGCCTGCCAATTGTGGAAACTATCTCGAATCCTTCCTTGAATAGATAAGACCTATATATCCAATAGTATAATATTAACTTTATACGGCTTCACTTTCAAAAACGAAGTTCTAGGATTCGTTCTCCCGTCAAGCACTAACATTTCCAAGGCTTCTCCGTGTTTCGGAAGAATCATATGTTCGCGGCTGGCGTTTCTAATTACACTGGTTTTATTGGGATTACTTCAGGGCATGCCGTCCCGTCAACGCCCGCCCATTATCTTGATACATCCCTTAGTAGGTTCTCACACGACTTACAGGAAGATATGGAGTGACGCTATTATCATAATAATTAAGAAAATGCTGTGAAAGCTGTGTGATGTCGACATCACAGCATTTTCTTAATTATTTTCTATTAACTCTAACGATATATATTTGACTGTAATACCCCCTTAAATCAGTCAAATCAATTGAGGCGCTTATAACTCATTTATAGGGGTTAAACAAGAACAAGTGTCAAACTTGACAGGTGACCATTGATAGTATGTATAGAGCATTTACATGCTTTGGAAAGAACGTTAAAAATTTCTGTCTGCAATCATTATGCACGATTTCTTCAAAGTCCTTGAACATTAATAAAAGCTTGTCTATTTAATTAAGAAGAAGTGTTATAGCTTAGAAATATTGTGGCTTGCTGTGTGGCCGACATATTAATAACGTCACTCCATTTCTAACCGTGGATGCTGTAAGACCCGGTTAAGAGATGTACCAGGATAACCGGCAGCAGCGTTGTCCTGTTATTCAATCAAAATCTTACCGCGAGCTTTAAACGTCCTAGCATGTGTGGAGATTATGGCGAATCCCTCCTGTTTAAGGAGTAGGCCCACATCCAGCAGTTAACTTCCACAGGCTGATGATGATAATGATTATGGTTTTTGTTCTTTATTCTTCTATTTTTTCACGTGATGCCATTACCGAGCAAGTCTGTACTTAGAAAATATTCACCTAAGCATGGGCGTACCCAGGTCCTGGGCCGGGGGGAGGCGGGCACTTCAGATTTTTTATAAGCGCCTAGTGATTTTTTTATATAAAATCTTTAATTATACAATAGCTAAAGTTGTACATTGTATTGCAAATGGCAAAAAGTGTTTTTTCTTAACTTTTATCGACAAAAGTAGATAGTTAGTAGGGACATAAACAAAATGGGTACGCCCATGCACCTAGGGGATAATATTACTATGCGGTTGGTAAAACAAACTGGTGATTGGGGCTTTAGTGAAAACGTTTCGGGAGAATGTGGACTGGGTATGATATCGGTACTAGTGTCGGAATAATATGTCAATAACAAATCCCTCCTTTTCATGGAGGAGGCTCATGTCCAACTGTGGACTACCACAGGCTGACGTTGATGGTTTGAATAGGTCTCGAAACCTTTGTATGATACCTTTAGAAGTCAATGCAGTAGCAAATAAGTAGGTTCTTTAATTAGCATTAGTTGAAACTCATAACTTGGCTTGCAATAACTTTATACTATAGACTAGCTGTTGCCCGCGGCTCCGCCGGCGTGAATATCGGTTTTCCACTACACAAGAAGTCCCAAAACAATCGTAGATATACATAAAACGTTTTAGAACCACTTTAACTTCAGCTCTCGTATCTTAGTGGCAGCTACTAAAACAGGGATCAAGCTGTATCTTCAATTCTATTGAACCGATCTTGATCAAACATGCCGCAGTATTTAAGTCGGAATAGTACCCTTAAGACTGTAACAGTTTGACCAAAATCTACCAGCCGGTTTTTGCGTGAAGCTCGAATAAATAAACATCGACGGATTTGGTTTCAGAAGCTCTTAATTAGTCGATCTGTGTAGTTTTTTTTTAACTGCCTTTGATTTATAAAATTTGACATTTAACAATTTTATGATGGTGTAGATAATGATGATTCATAGCCTATGTCAGTAATTTGTATCACAGTCAGTCTTGCCATATATCAAATAATGGGTGCGGAGGTGGAGCCGTAAAAGGTAACAAACAGGCAGGCGCGCACGTTCGCAGTGTGAATAATGGATAGTTATATTATTTTTTACTCATAAAAAACTTACTTTGACACCTTCGAAATTGGTAAGTAACCTACAGCACCACTTCAGATCCGATTTCTAATCGTTTGAACAAACAATTATTAATTATTTAATAACTTTTATATAATTTCCCTGTATGATTATAATATATTTAGTTTATTCATTTATTCTATACTTTTATTTTCTATACTAGCTTTTGCCCACAGCTCCGCCGGCGTGATTGTCGGTTTTCCGTTACAAGGAAAATCCCAACACAATCATAGATTTATATAAAATGCCTAAGAACCACTGTTACTTGAGCTCTCGTACCTTAACGTTGGCTACTAAAACAGGAATCAAGCTGTATCTTCAATACTACTAGACTGGTTTTGATGAAATAGTTGACCAAAATTTATCCGCTGGTTTTTGTGTGAAGCTCGAACAAACAAGCAGATGCATTTGGTTTCAAATGCCCCTAATTAGTCCATCTGAATAGTTTCTTTTTTAATATCTTTGATTTACAAAATTTAACATTTAACAATTTTTAACAGTATAGTAGAAGACGTGTTATTCAATCAAAACCGGTCTACCTTATCTGACCACCCTTTCCGGGGTAAATAGGTAGACAGATATATTCAAAGCAAGGCGACATTTCATACCAGCAAGCAAATAGATCCCAGTAAACAGACAAAAGTTATGTGGCGCCAGCATAATATTAGTGTCACTCCATATCTTCCCGAGAATGCTGTGAGAATCAACTAAGGAATGTACCATCGTTATTTTATTGTTCAATCAAAATCTACAATCTCAAAGACGCCCGCAAAGTCATTGCTTTTTAGTGTTGTAGGAACAAAATTTTGAATCTGTTACAGTAACCATATAATTTGACAGTGAATATTTATTTTTATTTTTTTAAAGTATACATTCTGGAAGAGGTAAGGGCTTTTATAATACAATGGACTTTAAACTGAAGTTTTCAGCGAAATGTAATCTCATATGTAATGCTCATATAGAGAGAGCCATGCTTGAAATTTATTTGCGTGACGAGATCCGAAACAAGGAATCTGCAAAAGAACCTATAAGTCATAGATATGGCTTGCGGGATTAAAAAGTTTAGGTGGCAATAGACAAGACAGCACCCAAAAACGATAACCGGTTCTCCAGTGCCGACCACAATGCAGTGAGGGTAGACTTTCCACCCCTATACGCAGACCTGCATTGGTTTTCCCTATGAAAACAGAGTGGAAATTTGAGTAGGTGTTAGGTCTGTAAAAAATATTTTAAAAATTATATCACGTCTATATTTGTGAAAATTATTTTTTTATTATTTCTTAGTCCTGTTACTATTTTTGTATTTTATTTAATTGTAGTGATGCTATTTATAAATATGCCAATTAGGGATCATCCATTAATCACATGAGGCTGAGCGGGGGGGGGAGTGGGGGGAGATTTCGGGAATATCACGAAATGTCACAAGGGCGAGGGGGGTATAGTGAGATATCACGTGTATATTTCGTTGAACGCGCGATTTTTAAACTGAAAAACGGCGCGTGGCCTTGACCCGCCTTACCAGGCCTATGTATTCCGAGCCTCAAGAGCATTATGGCAAGACATTTGCAATATTTCTTTTGCGTCAATCTTCTGGAATTACACCAACGCATGAAGGTATTAACAAATTTCCTTAAGACCTGTATTCCTCTAACCCAGAAGTTCCCAGATCTTTTTTTCTTATAGACCACTTTCAAAATTTAGCTGGTTCTTCTTTTGGTGGTTATAAGGTAGACCCCCTGCAACTACATTTCTACCATATTCCGAAAACTCGACAAAAAATGTGGCAAACTGTGTTCTCTGCCTACCCTTATGGGTTACCGGCGTGAGTGTATGTATCTACTTTGTACCAAAAAGTACGTAATTTGGGGTGATAGTCTAAAATTTCAGCACGTATCAACGGGTGGGGGGGGGGTGTGTGTTAAAAAATTGCTAAAAAAAATCTCGTGATTAATGGACGGCCCCTTATATTTCAAATTTTTATGGTGATTTTAAGTATAATTATTTAGAACCACGTGGGCCAACTATGCTATATCCGTGAATTTTGTGTGCTCAGAAAAAATCTATGTTTGATACAACAATGAATATAGTTTTAATTTAACATACCTATATATTTTACCTTAAAAACCATTATCATTTAAAGGAAAAATTAAAATGTTATATTTTGTAGTAGTATTGTTGAAGTTGTAATTAGCAGGTAAATAACTTATTTTTTTATATGTACAGTAATATTTTATCTGATCCTTTTGAATTTCAAATTTTATGACAGTAGCATAAGAAAAAAATAATAGGCAAAAATAATAGTTCTTTATTTAAACTGCAGCTTATATATAGCTTTATGAGCATAAGTATCTAATTCATGTTTCACTTCGTCTTTAACTCTTATGTGCTCCCTATAATGACCTCACTCCCATAATTACATAATCAATACACAAAAACTACACATTATTTTTATTAAACATTAATTAATTATTAACTACCAATTTTACGTTAAAATTACCTTAATCCAGTTTTAGAACATTGCAAATAAAGTGATCATTGTTTTCTCATTTACCATTATACAGATACAGCTGTGATACAAATAATGAATAAATAATCAAGGAGTTAAGTTATATTTTTTACTAAATGGAAACATGAAAATGTTAGTGAAGTGTATGCACGTGTTAATCTATATTCACTAAACTCAATTTCATACTGCTTATAAGCTAATACCCATCTCAGTCACACAGTATTTTAACATAATCAACTGTTAAAAATTTGCTTAACTTGGCACTATTGGTATGAATCAAAACACTAAAACCAGGGATGTGATAAAATAATAATCTTTAAAATTAAGCCTTTAAAACCCAACATCAAAATGATTCTCACACAGTGTCCATAGATTCTTCGTTTAGAGGTTCTGTCTCCATTTCCATATCCTTATCATCAGCCCCAGATGCATATTTCAATCTTAGTTTCTCATAATGCAACTGTTCTTTTGCTGAAACAGATGGTTTACATTTCGAAAGAGCTGTCCGGAAGTCTTCAAAGGTGACAAATATTTCTCCTTCCAATGTTCCATTGGCAATATGATTTGTTAGAGCGTTTGTTGCTGCAGCCCTCACAAGACCTGCAAGATCAGCACCTGTATACCCATCTGTTAGACCTGCAATCACTTGTAAGTCCATATCAGGCCCTAATAGAGGCTTGGTACCACCTTTAGTAAGCTTCTGAAGAATATCAAATCTATCTTCTGTATCTGGCATTCCAACATACATAACACGATCCAAGCGACCCGGTCTTAAAACTGCTGGATCAATTATATCTGGTCTATTAGAAGCTGCTAAAACAAATACACCTTCCCGACTTTCTATACCATCCATTTCTGTGAGCAGTTGGTTCACCACACGTGCAGCCCCATTATGATCTTGAGAGGTACGCCTTGGGCATAAAGCATCAAATTCATCAAAAAATATAACACAAGGAGCTGAGTTTCTTGCTCTTCTAAAACAAGTGCGCACAGCCCTCTCACTCTCACCAACATACATATTTAATAATTCTGGCCCCTTCACAGAAATAAAGTTTACACCTGCCTCATTAGCAACAGCTTTGGCTAATAATGTTTTACCACAACCAGGTGGTCCACACAGCAAAACTCCACTGGGAGCAGTCAATCCAAGTTTACTTAATTGTTCAGGATATTTCACTGGAGCTATTACAGCTAGTTGCAAATCTTTTCGTACTTGGTTAAGAGAACCAACATCATTCCAGGTCACATCTGGAACAGTTACAATACCTTCTCGTACAGCACAAGGTTTAGTTGTTTTCAGTGCTTTTAAGAAATCTTCTTGTCTTATAGCAAGCCCATTTAACTCTTCTTGTGAGTATGGAATGTCTTCCAAAAGATGTAGAACTTCATCTATATTATTTGATTGTTTATTTATGATTTCATCTACATGATTTGTTTCTGTATTCACATCGGGCTTGTTTACTATTTCTGCAGGAGTTTCTGGGTCTGAAGGTGGAATTTGATCCTGTGGTGTGTCGCTCACAGGTTCTGAGGCATCACCTGTGGTTTCTGTGGTTGTGTCTTCATTGTCTTTCTCTCCATTTGAAATGACAGTTGATTCTTCACTTATTTTAGACTTATGGGATTCCTTTTCAGCCTTTAATTTAGCTGCTTTTATTTCACCAAAAATCCTTTTGACTGCATAAGTACTTGCTTTGTTTACAAGAGCTTGCAAATCAGCTCCAACAAAACCAGGAGTTATTTGAGCTAACATTTTCATGTCCACATCTTCACTTAATGTGACATTCCGGCACAGAATTGAAAGAATTTCATTTCTTGCTTTCAATGTTGGAATACCCAAAGTAATTTCTTGCTCAAGACGCCCAGATCGTCTTAATGCAGGATCCAAAGAATCAGGGTTGTTGGTAGCAGCCAATATGAGGACTGAGACATTATTATCGCTCAACATATCTAAACTTGCCAGCAATTGAGCTACCATTCTTTTCTCCATATCTTTCTGGGCATGAACTCTATTGCCGCATACTGCATCTATTTCATCAATGAACAGTACACTTGGTGCAACTGAGATTGCTCTCTCAAAAAGTTCTCTTATCCTTTCTTCTGATTCTCCTGACATTCCACCAACTAATTCTGTGCCAGTTATAGCAATCATGGGCAACTGAAGTTTTCCAGCAATAGCATGGGCTAATAAGGTTTTTCCAGTCCCTGGAGGCCCATGTAACAAAGCTCCTCTTGGTGCTTTAATACCCAACTTCTTATAAACTTCAGGATGCTTCATATGCAAAATCAAATCACAAATATGTGTTATTATATCTGATATACCACCAATATCTTCAAAAGTAGTTTTAACATTTTTTACAACCCATAAAATATCTGCTTTTTTCTTTGGCATGGGATTTTTAATCAATTCCATTTTTCGTTTCTTGTCGCTAACATTTTGGTTACGTTGTGCCTTCGGGCCTTCAATTGTGCTACTATTTGCGTTCCTTATTGGAATATGAGGGGTTATAGTAATTTGGTCGTTGATTTTTGGCAATTTTGGCGCCGAAGTACCGTCGTCATCGCTACTCAGTATGTCTATAGGTTCACCAGACTTATCTGTCGTCCGTCTATTCGCCACCGGCCGCTTTTTATCCTGCATCTTATACATAGCAAGCAGGCGATCATTCAGAGCTGTGTTGTTTTCATCTAACAATTCCAAGTCAGATTCTTCTTCAGATCCATCGGATGTAGACGCACCGTCGAGTCCGTAACTCTGTAACACGACTTTGTACGCACTCTCAACCATCTGACAGAATGCGCTGTCGCTTCTGTTGTTGTACTCGCGGAAACGCTCTTTTAATGAACGCGCCATTTGGCTAACATCGACGAATGTCTTGTCCACATTCTCTGCGAGATAGTTCTTTACGCGCGATACTATGATCGGATCATTAAGAGTCTTTTGTCGCGTCTGATGCTTCTTCATTTTCTTAACAGATTAGATTAATTACACAAAGTTTAACACACAACTCTGTACATAAAAGCAATGTTTGACAGCGGCGTCGTTTCGTCAGTTGAATCGATGGATGCAATGCGTACCATAGACATTAGTTTTTTTTTATACAATTGGTCATACTTTTACAGCAGAGTATTCAATAACTTTTCTATTGTGTAAAAAATATATCTACAGTCAAAATTTTATTACAGGTTCAAACAAAAAAACTGAGTTTGAAGTTCGATTCGATGCCCAGTGAAAATGCAAAAAAGGAATTATTAGAAATTTTTATGAAGTTAACTACACTTGATAAAATATCTAGTGAGAGGTAAATTTATAGATTTATCTTTTATTCAATATTCCAGTTACAATCCAAAATACTCTCTGAAATTAAAACACAATTTTCACAGGTGTTTGGAACTGAAGAAATGGAACATTCAACAAGCATTAGATTACTTCACCAAGCTCTTGAAGTTGGATAGCACAGAAAATTTGAAACGACTGCCTGAGTTCAAAGTATGAACATTCTTATTTGAAGTGTCGTAATAAACAATTAATAAAAATTAAATATATAAACAATTTTGTTTTTTTTTTTAATAAATTGCATTTTCTTAACTGTTTATTTATTTTCATTAGAATTAAATATACCACAAACTACTTAAAAAGGGCAAATTTAAACATTAGTACCATTATCTTTTCATTATAACAACAAACTAGTACTACGTAATCACAACTAACCTAATTTCGATAGTGTAATATGAAAATCAACAGCATGCCATACAGCGTACGACACAAATGTTTGTTTCGGTAAATCTACCGACACAAAAATTTACATTTCTACCGCAGTAAATAACACATATACCGCACATAACACAATTTGCCAAGGTAACAAATGCACTATTGGAGTTTTGGACGACATATTTGATATGCATGTGATTTGTTGTAATTTTTTATACATCTGTGTAATTTTACCTTTATATGCAACACTCAAAATAAGGATCTACGAGTACAGTGTGTTTATATATTCTGAGACATCAACCCTCGGTACTCTGTGGAGTACTCTGAGCCAACCACGATCCAATTCTAAATTATATTTATTTATTTATTTATTAAAATATATACATATACAAGTTTAAACCAAAAAAGTAAACAAATACAATATACCAATTGAGGATCCAGGCAATAACCCAAAAACAATGTACATAGGATGATTAAACTTGAAAAATAACTAAATTAATAAATGAAAAAAGAATATTCATGTATTACTGTTTAAAACATTAAGGTGGAGTTGGACGTTGCTAAATAAGTAACCATAGTTCAGATGATAAAGCTTCCTTTATCCTTGGACTTAATATCCTGTATATTATGCCACCATCATTTACTGATGAATCTGCCTTCAAAAAGAACGAACGATGTGTTTAAGGCTTTTTGTTTCACGGCTCTAGGTACTTTGTCCTACCAAACCCGAACGATGTATCACCAGCCCCCTTAGCAAGTTGACTTTATACAATCGTTAACATTAATAGAAACGAAAAAATGTATTGGAATAACATTTCTCCTAGGATCAATCGGTCCGAGCATTTCTCTTCGTTAAGTTATTCATGACTTATCGATTACAAATGTCATTCCAATACATTTTTTCGTTTTGTTGTTGTTGTTCATATAATTGTATTTTTAAATTTAATTTGCAATATATTTATACGTGGTGTTATAATCTGTTTTTTATTAGATTCTTAAAATTGTAATAATAATGCCTAACCCCTTATGCAGATGTGTTGATTATGCCAACAAGATGTCATAATCAATACATCTACTGGACAGTACCTATTATAAGAATAAAATTGGAATATCTATGACTAACGTGATTGTATTTTTTAAAGGAAATATGCCTACGGGAACTTTTGTTCTTTAGACGATTATGGATTCCACACCGAAATATTAAAAAAATCAACAATAAAATGTGGTTTACTGACATTTTATTCTCAATTTTATGAAATATAAACAATTTTATAACTATATGAAGATTTTAAGAACTAATATCCATGGTCATAATACACTGATGAAGTTACATACAAATTTGTCTTGATTGCATATTTTTCTTAGATATAAACTAATTAGCTTTGGCCCGCGGTTCCACCCGCGTGAATCTCGCTTTTCCGGTACATGAGGAATCCCGACACAATCGTTGATTTATATAAAAAGCCTGTTACCACTTTTACTTGACCTCTCGTGCCTAACGGTGTCTATTAAAACCGGGATCAAGCTGTATCTTCAATTTTACTCAACCGATTTTGATGAAACATACCGTAGTCAGAATAGTACCTTTAAGACTATAATAGTTTAACCAAAATCTACCCGCTGGTTTTTGCGTGAAGCCCGCTTAAACAAACAAACCTCGACGGATTTGGATTCAGAAGCTCTTAATTAGTCGATCAAATAGTTTATTTTTTAATATCTTTCATTTTTGAAAATTTGACATTTAACAATTTTATAATAGTATAGCTAGACAGTTAATAGTTCCACCGTTCAGAGTAAATATTTACCTTAAGATTCCGTCACATTCATACAAAAAACTCTGCATTTATTGTGTAAAGAAATAGGATTGAATTTTTTTTTTTCATACAGCGTGCCGATTTTTTCATATTTAGCACACTAGAATGTTAAATAATTTTCACAGAGCATCATATCTCTCATCCAATAGAACAATGACTTAATTACATG
>WUAW01038483.1:0-10118 GCA_017165845.1 Thaumetopoea pityocampa | reverse complement strand
CCGTTATTTGAATGTTTGTAAAGTCCCCGCGACACAGGAATTAATCCTAATGCGGGAGGTGTCTTTTTTTAATAAGTATTTAATATGTATGGTACTGAATACATATCTTTAATTAGATGAATAACTACAACAGGTTGTGTTTTTTATTTATTTATGATATATTTTAATGCTTCCAACTGGGCAAGACATGCCTCGACGTACTGCGACCCTATAGGATCTTTTGTACTGCTGCCTCAGTCTTCTTACACTGGTTACTAAAATAGTGTCAGCATTAGACCAGATAAAGCCCTAACAGTGAAGAGCCGATAGACCTCTGATCTGCATCACAACATCACAGCAAGTGTTCCACAGTTAATTCTACCGTGTCACAATATCAACATGCTGTGATGTTGGACAAATTCATCCTACATAGATGTTTGTTAACATTATAATGGCCTGTAAGTGCCTCTACTAGGCCGCGCAAATGTCGCTTATGGAGCCTGAGTAGTTTTTCATTATCTCTCGTACTCCATTCACCTATAAACCTATTGGAGTGTGAGACCACTCCAAGTCGTTCTCACTAAACCTTATGTCTTACCTTGGCATGTGTCCATAGTACACTTTTGTATTTATCCCTAAGATATTTCAGATAAGGAAATACAACATGCATACCTTCTCACCATACTCGAGCATCACTTGCTGTGATGCAAAATTGAGCCTTCTTGCAGCTTCTGCACATGGAATACTGTGATAGGCCTTTTCAATACATGCTGCTATCTCACCCCTAACAGTGTCGAGGAGCGTATCCATAAAGAGTGTGTAGCTTTCTGCTGGTACATTGCCCTGTAAAATAAAATATAAAGTCTATCTAACAATTTTTATAACCAGGTTGAGTGTATAGTATTCGTCGCGTCGTTGCACATCTGGTTCTCAAAGAAATCAATTTAGTCCAAAAAGTGATTCAATAGCAGATTGCTGAAGACATGGCTTTACAAGCTTCCCTTCTTCCTTCATGAAATGCATTGACTGATGACTGATGGTGGAACATAATTTAACAATACCTATAACATACGTACATTCTTCAGAATAGCGTTTTAGAATCGAACTAAATTCAAAAAACCACAGTTGCTCGATTTCTGTGGAATTTCGACCAGTTCAGATTTCGATTTCGATCAGAATTTATTCTAGAAAGAAATGAATAAACATACATACATACATACATTTAATTAAGATTGTCAATCTGTTACCCTTAATAGAGTATACAGAATGTGACTTCTGATAAGATGCAGTTAGAAATCCAGTGGTGTACTTGTTTCACATGTTCACTATTAGATTCATGAGTCCAGTTCATATGTAATTTTTACCTAAATTCGCTAATACCTTAATGTACAAACCTTTGCAAGGAAAATTTTATTATAACTGCCTTCCATCAAATACTGTTCTAATGCTAATGGATGTCTAATGTATGGATCCACTCGAATCACATCCACTGAAAGACGTTCCAACTCAGTATGGAACTCTGCAACGCGGTTCTGGGATAAGAGGAACAGCAGATTCAAACCAAGGAGTTGGTACATAAACGCTGACTCTGGAAGATGATCTCTGAAAAAAATAATGTTCAAATTAACAAATAGTGCCAATCAGTAAGCCATATATTAATTTTTAGATTAAATTTGCACAAAAAAGGGTATTTCTGTTTGAATACAGAAAATTATAAAATAAGCATATACACAAAAATTCTACTAAAATGATACAAAAGATACAAAAAGCCAATGAATTAATGAATTTAAGATAAATTTCCAATCATATTTTTATAATATATAAAAATATGATTGGAAATAAAATATGATGTACAGGTAATGTGTGAATATCGCATATTATTTCAATTAACTTGTTATAATTTTATTGTTTGTGGACTGATTGGAATGAAACAAACACTAAATGTTACGGGAAGCTTGCGACAATGCAACAGTGAAAACCGCATTCAAATCGGTTCAGCCGTTTCTGAGATTAGCGTGCACAAACGCACAGACAAACAGACAAAATTTCTAAAAACTATATTTTTGGCTCCGGTAACACACTGTATGGATGGTTTTTTTGAAAAAACATTCATTGTACAGACATGACTCGTTTACGATATTATTATATGTATAGAAGGGGAATGTTCCGAGGAATCCTTTAGGCTAATTCAACCACTGAATTCCATTACCCAATGTGGTTCTGGCATGGATCCCTGGCCATATAGGTATACCTGACAATGAATCTGCTGATTCCTGTGCTAAATCTGCTGCACAGAATTGTACACAAGAGCACTATAAATCCTATCCCAATGACTTATGTCTGTTCACTAAAATGCAGCTTGACACATCATGGAAAGTGTCGTGGAATTCCTCCAAATTTGTTAAAGGAAGACACTATGCTGATATCTAACCCAACGTTCCCTGCTCTCTATGGTTTTTCAAGTTCCATAAAGCAAACAAGTCTACAACATCCAATTTCCAGATTTAGACTAGGTCATTCTGTAATTTAGTTTTCATTGCCAAAATCAGGATCAGGAGTACTGTGTTTATGCAAATCTGAATTTGATGAAGGAGACATTAAACATTTCTTCTTCTGTTGCCCTAAACTATGCTAATCCCTCTATGATATCCTCCTTCTTGAAATTCCTCATCCTATCTCTTTTAAAAGCCTTTCTTACACTTTTTCCCCTCTATCCCCATTTTATGTAAATTTGTAAACATGAACAACATCAAACTCTAAACAATTACCTCCTTAACACACTAACCTATAAATATCTTGTCATACCTATTGTTTATCTAACTAACCCTACAAATTTATTACCTTGGTCCTAGAACTTTTGACAGTAGAAAGACCCTCTGTCCTTCCACAACCAAAATTCTTTTACTTCACCGCCCAGTAAGTTTATGATACTTTCATAAGGGATATTGGCAGAACTGTACCAAATTGGTCTAATGCCATTAATTAAAAAAGAAGAAGATTTACATGCCTTGAATGGCCAGGATATATAATCTCCAAATTAATAAATGGCTCAGTCAAAACAAGAAAGCAAAATAATATCATTTGATTAATAGCAACATAACTTTATTTAACCTGTTGAAGTATTATAATATTATTTGTTAATATCTGGTGTTGCAGAATGAAGATCTAATGAATACATTCAGACCCAAAATGTAAAGACAAAACACTCAGAACAAATACTCATGAAATTTTGGTAGGCACACTGAAAAGATATTGACCTCTTAACATACTGCTTGTGAACTTTCAAATAGTCCTATGCGATTTTTACTGCAATGATTTTTTTTGCCCCAAATTATTGGCATTTTAAACATTGCCAATCTGTGAAACAAACTTCGGTTACCTAAATTCAAATAGGTTAACTAATTAGCACTAATATTAGCCTGTTTTGATTGTTGCTTTCTCATACACTGTTGATTATTATATTTAGTGTTTTCCATATCTTGTAAACTTGACAAATTACAGACAGGACTGAATACCTCTTCACAGATGATAAGCTACTTTCTCTAATTCTATTAGCAACATTCGCACGTCTTACATATGTTTTTAAAATAACTTACTTGTAATCAAAGTAATAACATTTCAATTGAGACATGTATCGTTCAAAAGCTTTGATATCTTTTACAGCAACAGCCCATTGTGCACCGATTTCTAAAACATCCCGCGCCAATATTAATTCTTTTTGATTAGCCGCCGTATTGTTACTCGGAAGGAATGACAACTGCGTTAGTGCAATCTGTAATTCAAATGTTTAGTTATTTCTATTACAATGAAAATGCACCATATCTGTCAAGTCATCGTTCATATTTACCTACCTTTATTTTGTTAAGGAGTTCACCACATTTGTCTAGCTTTCGTGGTTTTTTCGCCCATTCGGTTTTTAAATTTTGATACAGCAATGCAACATCTTTAACTGAAGTCATTTTGTACAAAACGGTATTATAATCTGAAAATATGATGATTACCAGATTATAATTTTTTTACAGTTTGATTTTTTTTTGAGTTTGTTCCACAGCATAGAGTAACTTTTAGATACTTTCCGCAGCTATGCAGCTTGATAAGTAGGTAGGTTAAAATGGGGTGAATAGACACAATTTTCAACTTTAACATTGATTTTCTTTTATGTTTGTATGTAATCTGTTATCAAAATCTTCTGATATTATGAGTCTTTTTATAATTTATCAAACGCTAACACTTAAAATGTCTTCGAAAACATAAATTGCTTTCCGGTTCAGGATCGAGATTCACCACCTTAATGCACGGGTGCTTTCAGCACCTTAATGTTGGAAGGTTAGAGGGTTTTTAATTTGAATAAATGTTTTATGTTTTAACAGCAGAGTTTTATTCTAGTGAATATTCACACAGATTACAGTTTTAACATTTTTAGAAGATATGAAATGCGCATAAGACTATCCGACGCATTTTTACATTCGGTATCTGCAGAGACATTGTATATACAAAACAGAACCAATATATTTTTTTAAATATATCTCAACACTTAAGACCCCTATACTCATTGGTTCTGCGAGCTATGTGCCCCGCCTACCGCCATTTCAGTTTTGCAATCCTTTGAGCCATGTCGGTGACTCTAGTTTTCCTGCAGATTATTTCATTATCTGAACCTGAATGTGACCTTGAACTTTCTTATGAGGTCTATAGTCAGTGGCCATGTTTCAGGTCTTCACTGGCAATACACACTCATTGAATACTTAAGGCATTGCGGTATTTTTGACGAGAAGATGTCATGTACTTTCTTGAACGCTGCCCAACCGAGTTGGATTTGGCGACTGACCTCTTTCTCGAATTTGGAATCACATAGTTAGACGATGTGTTCCAGGTATACATATTCCAACACAACTTCGAGGATTGAGCCCTCTAGGACTTTTGGATGGATCGGAACAAGGACATAATTCATATATTTTGTTATACCTATATTCATTCTTAAGTCAACCTGTTGAGAAGCTCTATTGAGGTCTTGAAGCATTATCTTCGAGTCTGTAAGCGATTCTTCCATGAGTATTATATCATCGGCAAATCGAAGATGGGTGATTTACTCGCTATTGATATTGATGCCTAGTTCGTTCCCATCTAGAAACGTAAAGACATTTTCCAGCGCGGTTGTAAACAATTTCGGATAAATGATGTCTCCTTCTCTTACGTCGCACTACAAACGTATTAGTTTTGAACTTTGATCCTGTATACGAACTGACATGGTGGCATTTTCGTACAAATTCTTCAATACTTCAATGTACCGACAGTCAATACAGCAAAGTTGTAGATACTGGAGCACTGCCCAGGTTTCCACCGAATCGAATGATTTCTCATAAGTCCACAAACACTAAGCACAAAGACAAATTATACTCCTCTATCTTCTGTATAATCTGCCGCAATGTATACATATATGTGGTCTAAGGTGCTGAAGCCTTTTCGGAAACCGGCTCTTCGGGAGGCTGAAAGTCGTCAAGTCTGCGCTCGAGACGGTTCGCGATAGCTCTGGAAAACAACTTACACATGTAGCTAAGGAACGAGACAGGCCTTTATTTCCTCAAGGGTGTTATCGTTTTACTTGAAAAAACAAGACAACCAAACTTCTGCTCCATGCCAATGCATTGTGCTTTCATGTATTCACGATTATTGACTATTAGTACACAAAACAACACCAAATTTAAATATTAAACATAACAATAATAAATAAAAACGTTAAAATAAAACTTCAACTGAGGCTTCCCTCGGGTTACCGCCAAAACTCCCTGTAGAGTACTGTTTGCTACCAGTATTGATTAGCGAAACTTGATTTTAGAAACTGCGTTAGTGATCTTGTCAGGCTCAAAAAAAATTAGGCATTCAGGGCTCGTGAAACCAATTTTATATAAAAAAAGTAAATCTGTCAAAAAAGATTGACAATTTTTTTTAAGAAGTGAGTGAAGTAGCACTAAGGTACTCTGTGAGTAGCACAGATCATTTATTTTACATGCTCAGTGACACAGACTACATAGAGATACTACTGACTGAAGTAGTTGATTTCGGTTTTTTTTTGGAGGATGTAGGGAGCTGTGAATTTATTTCAAATCAAGAAAGAAAATATTTTATTAGTGTTCCTCTTCTAAATGTGTATAAATTTTAATTAGAAGTAATATGCAACGACAAAATGTCTTCGCCGTCGGCTGTGCCGTGTCGTGAGATTTTCGATGAAAACAGTCAGCCATCTGCGGAAGGTTTGTATTTATAATATTTATTGGGATGTTTACGAATTTCGGCATTAATTCTATTATTACAAAACATTCACAGATATAGTTATTTTATTACTACGTAGGAAGTATTTAAATTACTATTCGATAATTTATTGATTTATAAATTATCGAATACTTCATAGATATCATGTTCGTTATGTTTATGATGAATGAAATCTCTGAATTTATAACAAAATGAATAGAATTTAATACTCTTTTATTGTACACCTGCTTAACATAATTAAGTATTATATTACAATTATGTAAAGTGTGCATAGGGCAATCTGGATGAAATCACACAACCATTATATGGACAGGATTGTATAAACATAATATGGTCACAGTCAAAATTCCACAATTGAGTATTAAACGGTATAAAACAAAACATAATAATACACAAAACAAATTGTGCTAGCCTTTTAAAATATACATACATATATAATTAAGGAACATGATAATAAATAAATAATGATAACATGAAAGTTTAGGTCTAAGTTTCATGTTATTATTATTTATAAAGTTACCTCAATATCTATCCAGAACTATAGGTACCAAAAAGGTAATACAACTAGCATAGCATAGGGTGTCCACATTCTGGAAAGTCAGGAAAGCTCAAAGTGGTTAGGGAAAGTCAGTGAAATCGAGGGGCCACCTGGAAAGTCAGGGGAAAAATTAAGATTTTTACACCCCTAGCAGATTTAATTGAACCTGATTACCTTTAATACCTTGTTGTTGTAGTAATTTGGTTCATTTAATTTTGGTTAGCATAATTTGAGTATAAAAAATAGTATAAAAAGTTCATAAATTGACCCAAGATGTCCTTCAAATTTGATATGATTTTAGTGTATTACCGTGTTATACTTCATTACTATATTCATACTATTTCCATGATTACTGAATTTATACTGAAAAAAGATTTTAATTTTATGATAAATTTAGATCTGCTAAGGACTGTTTGTGTCCCTAAATTTCCCATTGATTGTAAAGTGAGGGATATATTTAACTCATGCTGTATTCTGACATTTAATCCTGACTATTGAAGCATTTTTTTCCAGTTTTGGAGTGATCTACATTATGACATTGTTTTTGATCATAATTAGAAAACTCTTTTTTAGTTTTCTTTGTAATGGAGTGGAGTGAACTACTTTTGATTTTTTTTTTCATAACTAGATTACTACCCTTTTTTATTTTAATAGGTTTCCTTTTTATGTTGCAGTAATTTTTTTTATTTTCTGATGTGAATGGTAAAGTGCAGACTATAAGTTTTCTTTTTTGTGTTTTTTTATAATATCTGATGTGATTCTGTAAGTACAGTACAGACCAGTGTTCTCTATGAGTAATATTAATATACTTAATATATTGGATGGACAACAGTGCTGAAATGAATGCTAAACTATGTACATTTAATAAAATATGGCTAGATTCTCGACCATGGCTGATATCATAGCCAGAAGCGAGAGCATCTGGAACCTTATTCTTCTTCAAAATGAATATGGTTGGTCAGGGAAATTTGAAAAAAAAATGGTCAAGAAAAGTCAGGGAATTTTTTTGGACATTAGCAGTCGACACCCTGATATAGCTTCTTGGGTTTTTATTATTACACGACTATCCAAAAAACGAATGTATTGTTTTGCAGGATTCATGTACCATATTTTCCTGTAAATAATCCACAGATTATATGTTAAAAAAGTTCCAAATTTCCTTGTGAGTTTCAAATATTACATTTGCCACTGTGGATAATCTGATGAAAACATTCTCATATTATCTTAAAAATATTATCATACATGTTTATAAATAGATGTTTTTCACAATGAAAATATTCTTATAAAAGGTATTTTTCTGTACAATTATTTATAAAAACAAAATATTTTTATAAAAAGATATTTTTCTGTACAATTATTTCTTAAATTTTTAATCATATTGTATATTTTTTATGAGACACTACATTATCAGATTATACGGCCGTGAATTATAGGACGCTCCGGATTATGTAACGTTTTTCTTTGTATTAAAAAAAAAAACACATCTCCATTGTTATTCTTCGCTGCTGCAGATCATATAGGAAAAAACAGTATATTGCTTGTAAGTTTTTGTTTTACATTATGTCTGAATGTTTAAATTAATTTGAAGCCAAAGTCAAAATTAATTTTCTTCAAACATGGTGAAAATACATAGATGTTCTACATATGTATGATTAACAAATAGTTCATAATATGTACGTTCATTCATAATATAATATGTACTCATCCCTCAATTTACACGGTAATAACGTATGTTATTGGAAAAGTCGTGTAAAACGAAACTATGTAAAACGAGACACAGAGTTCATACAAAGTAGATGGATATGTTCAATTAACCTGAAAACCGTGTAAATCGATCTAAAGAAGACAAAGAAAAGACGAAGATATGTTCATTATAATCATGAAAAATGAGATAAGGATTGAAGAATAAAAGGGGTATTGGTTTATTCTATTTCAATTCAATTTATTTTTGAAAATTAAAAAGTAAACATTAATTAACAATATTTCTTTCAAATAAAAATGTAAAAAAATTACAAATAAAAACAATAAAAGAATTTAAACATAAATAACCTTCATAACAACTACTAAAGCACTATTACGAAATAAATTTTTAAAATTAACACACATTCTTTTTCCCCCTGTAATTAGAATTCAATCAGAACAAATGACTTTGAAGTTTCTTCTTCTTCACGCACAATGCCACCATCTTAATATTTGCGATTGAAGTTTTGGAAAAGGGTGCGTTTGGTAATATTGAACGAGCTTTTAAAAGAGTACGTTCATCAATATGATACCGATAAATGGCATAATGAAAAACTATCAGATATACGAAAAAAATTGTTGTGATTTAAAAACCGTGTAAAAGCGAAATCGTGTAATTCGAGTACCGTGCAAATCGAGCTGTACATGTAATTACTGTGTTGATATTATTGGAATTCTTATATTATAATGGACTAAAATGAATATTGATATTGTGTTTCATTAGTTCTAGCTTACAATCTCTGTGATGGAATTAATGTTGAATAATGCAGCTTCTGAAATTCTCATAGACTGTTTGTGCAATTTATTTAGTTAATATCGCTTGGCATAACCAGTATGGGCATTTTTATGTGTGACCAGAAAATAAGTTACTACCTGATGATATAAATGCCATTTTCATTATTGCAGAGATTTCTGAATATGCCCAACAACTTGGCATTGACCCTGAGAGTGAGAGCCATCTCTTGCCGCTGGCTCGAGATGGCCTCATGCAAGCTTTACCATCACCATGGAAAGCTTAGTAAGTATACCATAATAATATTTATAAACCTATGGTGGGATGAATGATTAACGGATGTTGCCAGCTATTTATTATGGGTTGAAGTGTGACAGAAGTAGCAGTATCGGAAAAGGGAAGATCTTCTGACCAGACGGGTTTTGTCTGGCGGGGCCTGCCACCTCCGTGACGGTTCATGTCGGGAAGTTGTATATACGCTAGATCGCTATTAAACTTCTTATTAGCGGGATTCAGACTTCTACGTCAATGTCGTCACTAAAGAGCTCCGCCATTTATTGAACTGTTGGTTAGCTTTTGTCCGCGGCTCCGCCCGCGTGAATGTCGGTTTTCCGCTACATGAGAAATCCCCAAATAATCATAGATTAATATAAGGCTTTTTGCCTTAGAATAACTTGAGCTCTCATACCTTAACGGCGGCTACTAAAACAGCCATGTAACAATTTTAACCACTTCGGTATGAGCGTCGACTATAGTTGACAGCCACAAATGAACACTCATAGCCGGAGTGTCGACTTTAGTCGACGGCAGTCATAAGAAGGGATTCGGTATGAAAATGGATATATATATATATATATA
>WUAW01038482.1:28137-40888 GCA_017165845.1 Thaumetopoea pityocampa | reverse complement strand
ATATATATATATATATATATATATATATATATATATATATATATATATATATATATATATATACCAGCTTCACTAGCGTGGTACACCAATGAAAATTATATAAATGTTCTAGTAATGATCATCAACAGCCTGTAGAAGGTCCACTGTTGGACATGAGCCTCCTCCTTAAAAAGAGGGATTTACCACTGTCTCTACGCTTCGCAGGTGTCTTGCATATCGCAGCATATTTTGATTGAATAGGTAAATAACGCTGTTGCCTATCATCCTGGTACATTCCTTAGCTGATTCTCACAGCATTTACCGGAAGAGATGGAGAGATGTTATTATTAGGAAAATATTCTCATCGTCTACAGAAATTCAGACAATAATTCAAATTTATAATACTAGTAGAATGTATTGCTTTTTCATATGAGTTTGCAACAAAGTGTACCTACTATTAAAGTTAATATTATTTTCTTTTATAATAAACCAATAACAGCTTGTTTGAATAATGTCTCGAGCTGTTACATCCACTTAAATGAAGTGTCAATAGAAAATTGAGCGACAATAAATTATTGTCGTCGTCGCCATCTGTTTGACCTCGAAGTTGAGTGAAAGGAAACGCTGGTAACGCCTCAGGGCTAATTTATTCCGTCTGCCCACTCAATAAGCAAATCAAAGCAGAAGCGATAATGTGTAACACGCGCCCAGTGACCGCAAAGTACCTAACTGCGAAATAGGCATTTTGTGCGATCCTGTAACGTTGTACAAAATAATATATATAATATATTCTGACTCCTCTATTTTTTATTCTCGTCAACCCAACCACTCTTCCTTTATGAAACATACACGGTGCTTGAGATCGTCAAAGAATGTCTTAAGATGATCGTCTTAAGATGACTCATGACACAGAATACTATGGAAAGTATTCACTGTTGAAGCAGAACTGTGGAGTAACTTACCACTGCCAATAAAGCGTGCTGAGTCAGTAACTATATTTACAAAACTGTTAAAAGTACATTGCCTGGGTATGTGAGTTCTAAAGTTGAAATCGTCCATGCATTTTTTTTATTGAATCTATTATTATTATGTACTAGTTTTTGCCCGCGGCTCCGCCAGCGTGATCCCGGTTTTCCGCTACATGAGAAATCCCGATACAAACATAGATTTTTAAATGCCTGTAATTTAAATGATTTATGAAAAGCCTTAAAACCACTTTTACTTAACCTCTCGTTCCTTAACGGCGGCTACTAAAATAGGGATCAAACTGTATCTTCAATTCTACTGGACTAATTTTGATGAAACATGCCGCAGTATTTAAGTCGGAATAGTACCTTTAAAATTGTAATAGTTTAACCAAAATCTACCTGCTGGTTTTTGCGTGAAGCTCGAACAAATAAACAAACAAACATCGATGGAATTTGGTTTCAGAAGCACTTAATTAGTCGATCCGAGTAGTATGTTTTTAAATATATTTGATTTTTGAAAGTTTGACATTTAACAATTTTATAATAGTATAGATGTATTGAAACTTTATGAGGAAACCAACATGGGTGTGTGAAGTCTACTACTCGTAATTCATATTGGGCTGGCATAGTGACTATTATTATTATTATTATTCCTCTTCCTGATTAGGGGAGGTTCATGTCTCTTTAATAGGAATGAATATGGACTGGGAATGATAAATATGTATATATGCATTGTGTATTAGTCTGATGATACGCGGAGCCGGGCGGCCGTCGTGTTCATAGATATTTTGAGCGGGGGCAGTCGGGTGTCGGATCCCAGGGTTCCATTTCGCTTCCCAATTACGTTAAGGCTGGATAGACTAATGCGTAACCTTTTTACTCCTCCCCAGGATATTCTCGTGTTACCTCTGATATTTTTGCTAATCTACTGTGTGTTGTAATATGTAATAAACAAATTATCCACACCATGGCGTGTGACGAAAAACTGTTGACGTATAAAATTTGCATATTTTTCCAAATTATGTAGATAGAGTTAAAAAAAAACCAAAAAGTCACTCAAAAACCTAATTTATTTTTCTAACGTCATCTCATCGTGTAGGATGTTCATGTTGTCTACTGTCATGTTAGCAGTGTCTTGTATTGCCATATCAAAAATCTCAACATTATATACATAACCCTATTTTATTGACACTAATAATTAAATAATGAATAATTAAATTAACTTTTAAAATTTATTAGCTGCACTTCTTAGTTGTGGATGACGTCACGGGTATATTAAGATGACAAAGTTCTAATGCATTAGGAGTTTGCGACACTAGAGTCACTATTCCGTGGATGTCCTATCGCTATACGCAATCGTATTTACCTTGTAAAATTCAGTAAGTTCAAACAGATTATACCTACCAGCGGTACTTCATAATGACGCTTGTGACAGCTTACAATATTGTATAGCCCGATATGATCAAATCCAATGTTCTATGTTGTTAAAATGCAATATAAATGCATAATAGTTTAAAATGCAATAATAGTTTCTGACAGCTTGAAATAGTGAATTTAATATTTCGTAAACACTATTGTAAACTGTCACAAGTGTTGTCATATGGTATGGTATCATATCTATTTCTATCTATCTATTCTATACTATTATAAAATTGTTAAATGTCAAATTTTCAAAAATCAAAATATTTAAAAACAAACTTTTGATATCGACTATTTAAGGGCATCTGAAACCAAATCCATCGATGTTTGTTTGTTTGTTCGGGCTTCGCGCAAAAACCAGCAGGTAAATTTTGGTCAAATGGTTACACTCTTAAAGGTATTATTCCGACTTAAATAATGCGGCATCTTTAATCAAAATCGGTCCAGCAGAATTTAAGATACAGCTTAATCCCTGTTTTAGCAGCCGCTGTTAAGGTACGAGAGCTGAAGTAAAACTGGTTCTAGTTTTTTTTTGTATAAATCTATGTTTGTTTCGGGATTTCTCATGTAGCAGAAAACCGGCATTCACGCGGGCGGACCCGCGGGCAAAAGCTAGTCATAAATATATGTAGATATATAAATAATATTTATTGTAGTATAATTGCACTATCGATATCATGAAAACATGATATTGATAATGCAATTTCTTTCAAATCGATGAAATCGATTCGATGAACCACTGTAACTATTTTCACGACTGACGTCATCATGTCATTTTTTTTTCATTCGCTATTCACTGTTATTAAATTTTAACCAACTTAAAACAATAAATGTGACGTGTTTGAAGTTTTATGATATCGTAGATTTTTTTCTTTGAAATGAGTCATGCTGTTGGCCGTAAGGTCTTTACAGCGTCACCGGATAGGATGGTGAGCGTGAAGTGTACTCCAGCCTAGCCTTAACGGCTGAGAGAAAGAGAAAGAAGTGGGGCGACTAGCACGAGGGCACCTCGAGAGAGTCACGAGCCTCGGCTTGGACGGCCGCCGCGGTCGGGGGGTGGGTTCATCGGGGGACATCGTAGTCTAACATTTGTTTTTTCTTACAAGGTTTCACCGGTAGAAAATGTGAGAGAGATCCATGTTTCTCGTCGCCATGTTTAAACGGCGGTTCGTGCATGAGCATGGCTATGAACGGCTCGGCGACTTTCCACTGCGCGTGCGTCGACGGCTGGACGGGCGCGCACTGCGAGCTTAGAGTGACCGGCGGCGCGTGCGCGTCCAATCCCTGTGTCAACGGCATATGTGTGGAGCAGATTAATAATCAATCCGGGGATCAAGAATATCGGTGCTTCTGCCAACCCGGTGAGTGGAGGAAACGATCAAACCAATTACATTTATTTATATAGTACGCGCGAACTCATTGGCCGCGCGTTAGGTAGCGAAACGGGCGGAGCAGCGCTCAACAACACGTACTAGTAATATGATTAGTCTCGTTGCTTAAGTTGCCACCTCCTCATTCTTCTTTTCCGGAAGATTGACCATCGCAAAATAAAACAAGTTATTTCTTAAGGATTTTTATTTTATATTGAATCAGTGCTTTTCATTAAATTAGATTTTAAATATCTGGCTTGGATGAATTAAAAAAAGTACCCTCTTTGCCCATAGCTCACGACCTAACCGTTTCATTTGTGCTGTGCATGCGTATGACGTCCACCACTTGCGTATTCGCGAGCCAATTTGAAATTCCGGGTAAATTCTTAATATATTTAACTTTTTTTTTGTTTAATAAAGACAATTTCCGCATTATGATTAATTCCTGTGTCGCGGGGACTTTACAAAGATTCAAATAACGGGAACACAGAACACCCAGACTCGGAACAACAATTTGTGGATTAGTCAAAGTTGTTGTCCCGTGTGGGGATCGAACCCACAACACTCGATAGCGCAGCGGACGCTTAAACCACTGCGCCATCCGTGTAGTCAATTACTTGCGGGAGGCGAGGTATATTTATATACTCCGTTCGATTACGGGAGACTCCCGAAAATCCGGGAGTATTGGCAACCCTACATCGTTCCTCTGTGCCGCCATTCATGCTGCGGACTATGAAGTTAGTATCGTATGTTAAGACAGAGTGCCCGGTTATAAATATTAATACATAGCGATATAGAATAATTATTAGAAATAAACGACTACCTTTTACTATAGAGTGTTCTCTGTCCCCTAACTGACTAATTTGTATAATGGATGATCATTTATCGACAAAATGTAACATTCTTATGTGTGAAAGAGACGGCAATCTATAGATCTGAAGCGATTTTTGGTTGGAAAAAATAAACGATATTAAACTTTCTCTTTCTAAAGCGTATAATATATTTGTTACCTATTTTCGCCCCTTAAATACGACAATGAAGAAGACTACCATTGAGAATTTATTGAGATCTTCGAGTCCCTTAGGTTATCACGTGATTTTTGTACTATGCTCCCATAATACTCTTGTTTTTCAATTACGTAAACAAACAACTCTAGGGTCGTTCAGAATGCCGATGTCTTACGTGCCTTCCAATACAAGTGGAAGATGAGCTATGATTATAACTTATTAATTATAATTTTGCATGCCAATTTGGCTGAATATAGCTCCATTGATTTTAATTGTATTCTAACACCCGTAATTACTTCTATTCGCAATAAAGAATTCTTGAATTCGAATTTACAGATCAGGTCTAAAGTAGATATTAGAATAGGTAACCCATATAACTAGGCTCTGGTATGCGTTGCTTAATCCATAGACTCGAATAATTACGATACGAGACGATATCCAGCAATATGCTACTGAGTGCATTATAACTTATAGATAAAGAACTCTTTCATCTTCATCATCAACTCGTGTAAGATCACTGCTGGACATGAACCTCCTCCTTAAGAAGGAAGGATTTGCCATAATCTCCACGTTTGACAAGCGTCCTGGAGATCTTATTAGATTTTTGTTGTATTCCACTAAAATCTTGCTATTACAAGATAACACTGCTGCTATCCTGGTGCACCATACCTTATCCGGGTCTCACAGCGTCCACGAGAAGAAATGGAGTGACGCCTTCATTAAACCAGCGTCACACAGTAAATATACTTTTTGAGAACTTTATATGTACAACAATGTATGATAGAAAGTGTAAACATAATTATTTAAGTGAAAAAAAGTGTACATTAAGAAGTTACTTCCAAAGAATTATTAAAAACATTAAAGTGGCATTATCACAGAATGCGATCTCTGACGAGATCTGTCTAACGACAACTGTTATAATGAAAACGTACAATGATTATGATACTATAATAAAAAAAACACATTACATTACGTAATATACTGAGATTAATAATTAGCAAAAATCAATTTAATATTGCATTCTGGTGAACGAATTTACACAACCAATCAGTTTTAAGTCGAAGTTGGGAGGTTGCCAGGGCTCCCTTTCTGTATGCGACCCGTTGACGCTGCTCCAAATTCGATTGGCCCAATTACCAAAAATTAATACATCCACTGCCTGTCACTCGAATACGAGTGACGCCGTTGCAAAATTACTACCCACTCGTATCCAGCGACTAAATTTAACAAAAAATATATTGGTTATGAGATTTAAATTTACTCAAATAAATTTATAATACGTTAGACGCTGATTCTGTTATAACAGAAATTAACTAAATTTGGTCCCTCCCTATCTTTTTCTAATATCAAACGCCAAAACGAGAAAGCAAACATTTATATCGAGTACCGACCTACGTGTCTGTCAAACGGTTCAAAAAAATGTTGCGTTTTTGCGTATCTTTAGTCCGTATATTCGAGATCGCGCCTAAATCTTTTAATTTTGACGTTCCTAAACGAAACTGACAGCACTAAAATTGTAGCTATCTCGTTTTGGCATTTGTCATTGGAAAAAGATAGGGAGGGACTAAGTTTTGTTACAACAGAATCAGCACCATTAAGGTATTCAAATTCGAATTAATCGATTCTAAAAAAAATTTTTTTTTCATTGTACTCAAATTATCATCATTATCATCAGCTAATGAAAGTATGCTTTTGGAAAAGGGCCTCCTCCATAAATACGATGGATTTCCCATAATCCCACGCTCGGCGGATGCCTTGGATGTAGCAGGAGATTTTGATTGAAAAACAGAATAATGATAACGCTGCTGCCCATTACTCTGGTACAGCCCTCAGCTGATTCTCTCAGTATCCACCGGAAGAGATGCAGTGACGCTATTATTAAGCCGGCGCCACACAGCAACAATTAAATACTTCATCATTTCAGCCCGTAGCTGTCCACTGCTGAACATAGGCCTGTCCAATTGAATTCCAGCGCGACCGGTCCATAGCCACCTGCATCCAGCGAGACCCAGTGATCCTCACTGATTAAATACTTAACATAAATATATTTTAACATCGCAAAGTGACAATTTTGTTCAATAGTAGAGAGAGCAGAGGAACTCGCGGATCGCATGGCACTGAGCACATAGCCGGGGTTTATAGACGGGAAAGTCAAAAGTCACTGATACGTCGCCGATTTTACACACATACATACAGTCACGCCTTTTTTCCTGGTTATCCGACCGGGAATCGAACCCCGGTCTCCCGTATGACAGGCCAGGATACTGACCACTATATTACCGAAGAATTGGGGTAGGCAGAAACACTTCTTTCCACTTGTTACGAGCAAAGTGTCTGTCCGTAGCTCACTTGCCCCAGCGGGAAAACAATTTTAACACGCTTAAAGGCAGTTTGTCTACTGGTTTAGATGTGTTGTTAATTTTATAATGAAAATATGGAAATAAATTAAATATTAAATAGGTCTAAAATATTCTCCAAAATATATTATGCTAATTAATGTATTTTACTGTGGCTTTGACTTATTAATAGGTCAGCGTAGTAGATTACGAACTAATCTCTCTAATCCTGACCTAATCGCAATGGGGTGGAGGTTATAGCGATTAACACATGTAATATCCAGCCGCGGTGAGCTTCACATAATCCAGAAAATGACTCAATCTGTGACGGCGATCTCGCATCATACATAATATCTGTATATATAAAAATCAATGGTCGTGCGTTAATCTTGCAAAAACTCGAAAACTGTTCAAGCGATTTGAATATTTTTTTTTTGTTTTGTTCGCCTCAATGCGAAGGCGGTTTATGAAAAAATTAAATTAGGAAGAAACCCAAAGGAACAGCCGAAAAAGCGAAGGAGAATAGAAATTGTTTTAGTTGGTACGTAGTTCACCGGGTCAGCTAGTCTTTTATAAATACGTGGTTCGACCGGAGAATAGAAAATCATTGAATAGAAAAAAAAACTAAGTAATTGTAAAATTAATTTTTTAAGGGTTCACGGGTGAAAGTTGCGAGCTTCAGTACAACGAGTGTGAGTCGTCTCCGTGCGCCAACGGCGGCACCTGCACCGACAACGTCGACGGCTTCGCGTGTACCTGCGGCCGCGGATACTCTGGGGACGCCTGCCAACTGAAGGTACGTTTACAAACTACTTGCCCCCTCTTGAACACAATGTCAATCTTGCGTTACTGGTACACACCAGTAACGCAAGATTGACTCAAAGTTGAGTTATGTAATGTATATAAATACATACATACTCTCACGGCGGCATCCCATAATGATAGGCAGAGACCACAGTTTGCTACATACTATGATCCTGACGCACCTCTCTCGCCTCATCCACATCCATACATTTTTTCATATACTTTCTTCGATTAATGGTGCAACGAACTTGACTTTTTTGAAACAAGTTGTTGATTTGATTTGAACTCTTTCCCAGGCGCCCTCTTCTGAAATTTCCACACATTTACCTGGTATATTCGTTTTGTTAATTGATACTCACTCATCCTTTCAAAAAATGACCAAACCATTGGAGCATTCCTTTCTCGATCCATGTCGCCACATCATACTTCAACTTACACCGATCCCTTATCACGCTATTCCTCAATCGATCACTCAGGGTGACCCCACAGATACTCCGCAGGGAACGTATTTCCACCGCATGCACACCCACGATTAAATAATGTTAATGTGCAGGTGGACTTATGCACACCCAATCCGTGCCAGGCGCCGAGATACTGCGAAGACCAGGGCAACAGCTATGTGTGCGAGTGTCCTAGAGGCTATGAGGGCGAGGAGTGCCAGACGCCTGCCAAATCCGTAATTATTATTTTGGAACATAACCTTTCTTTGATCATCCCCAAACCATATTCGTCCAAACTACAGGGGCACTGACCTCCCCTGATCAGGAGGGGGATTAGGCCGTACTCTACGATGCTGGCCTAGTGCAAGTTGGTAGACTTCGCACACCCATGCGGGCATGTAGGGTTTCCTCTCAAAATTTTCCTTCTCCGTTAAGTATATTGATGTCTACAATGTAAACCGTACATGAATTAGAAATAACTCAGTGGTACAGACCGGGATCGAACCTACGACCTTTTGATCGCAAGCCATGTCTGGCACCATTAGACCACCAATATGTTGTGTGTGTTTTCATGATATAATCAGTTTATTAAAATTCAATTATATATGTCATGGTTAAAATAATAAATATGGTCAATATTAATAATGATCGCCTAGTGTGTCACGGTTAATTTGATTCATTGAAAGTTATTAATAATTACAGGTTTAATAATAAATATTAATCAAAACACAAGACACTAATAAATTTATCACATTTACCTGTCTTTATTAATTGAATCAGTGTTTGGTTTCAGTATAATAATATAGTGTTACTGCACCCCTTCCTGCAGTTTCTGTGAGAACCATCTAAAGGTTGTAAACGGACACTGGCGTTATACTGTCACTTGCCAAGCGTGCAGATTATGGCAAATTTCTTTAAGGAAGAGGCCCATGTTCAGTTTTCAAGACTTCCAAGGGCTGTTGGTGATGATGTTTAATTGTATTGCAAGGAGTGGGTACCTAATCGGATTTAGTCTAAATTTTCATAAATTAGCTAACTGTTGGTAACGCTAATTTCCATTCTATTCATTTTGAATTTGCGTCACCTTAAAAACCAGATCACTGAAACTTCATAACCAGTACGAAAAACGAATCTGTCACTATGTATAAAAGATATGTACAAAAGATATGTATAAAATATATTTAAGATATGTATAAAAGATGTATACAGATAAATCAACTTGAAAATGTTTCTACGTTTGTAGCAGTATTTGTACACACAATGACTAAAACCAGAATAAACCGGTTTGCGCTAACTACCACGTGTCTCGCACTTACATCAGTCACTTATAAGCAGCGTTTGAAGTTATTTATATATATTAATTTTAAATTTATATAAATTAATAAAATTACGTATTATATGTATAATATTAAGTATAAATAGATAGATGGATAAATCTTTATTGACACACCAAAAACAATTAATCTCTGAAGAATAAAAACAAATGCTAAAAGTATTTTTACAGGTATCTACTTATATAAAATAAAATAAAAAATGTTTGTTTATTTTTCTGCTGACTGTACACTGCTACAAACGCAAAATCGTCTCCAAACTGATGTGGCCGTATAAGGACATAACAACGCATTGCCTTAAACCATCGTTGAAAAAATCTCTCAGGCGTCCAGGTTTCCTCGCGATATTTTCCTTCGCCGTTTAAAGCGAGTGATAATTAATTTATTATTGTAATACGCAAATGATTTCAAAATAATAGAGGTAAAATAGATATTTTATGTCCATATATCATAAAGGATCCGATGGACGTTGAATTTCTGAAGTACTGGAGTGGCGACCCCGAACCGGAAAGCATAATTCGGGTCGACCCCCGACTAGGTGCACCGATGACCTGGTGAAGGTCGCGGGCTATCGGTGGATGCAGGCGGCTCATAGCCGCTCAGTGTGGCGATCACTAGAGGAGTGCTATATCCAACAGTGGTCGTCTGTGGACTAATATGATGATGATATCTTATAGGATTGCGACAACAACCCGTGTCTCCATGGTGGCACGTGCTGGAGCGGCATCGGCTCCTTCTACTGCTCATGTCGCCCGAGATACACTGGCAAATTCTGTGAAGGTAAATAATAATAACAATATTCTGGACGCTTTCACACACATTGATCTAGTCCCATACTAGGACTCCTAGTGTCTTAGGTAATAGACTACTACCGAGATTCGAACCTGGATCTCAATGCACAGAAAATAGTCGTCAAATTCTCGTATTGGATTCCAGATCTGGTCTCTCCAATAAATTGGACTATTAGCTTGTCCATATTTAACGCATCTCTTCTATTTCGCAACAAATGTTTGTATAATCGCAGAATAATATTACAAGAGTAGTAATGAGATAGTACCCTATTTAATAATCGACATTTGAGCCGATCTTTAGGTTAAACCACATTTACCATGACCGAGAATTAGATGGGTGAACGAATTTTTCTAGTTTCTTAAACAAATGATTCTAGCAGGTGTATAAATGGTACTAGTTGTCTCTTGAACTGTGGAGTATGACGTCATATGGCAATTGGCCATCTTAATCCGCTCCAGACTACATGACCTATAATGCCAACAGACCTTGACTTAAGTCCGAATAATGTTAGGGTGAAAAATAATCGCAAGGGCCAAGGCGGACGCCACACAGTTTTTAACGGGTGCAATCCTCACATAACCGTCGTGTTGTGCCCTCAGCGCGGCGGTATGGGTCAGCCATTTACTGTGCGTAAAAAAAAGGGGTGAAAAATAATGTTACGAAAATAATTTTGTAGGATACGAGGGATCAAAATAAATCCGCCAAAATCAAAAATTTATACTAATTTAGTTGTTTACGAACTGACCGTTTAATGTAAATTTATACTCATGATCTAAATAAATTCTTTAATTCTAATTCTTTAATTTATTTCTAGAAAGTAACAGAATCATGATCATCATTTATCCACGTTGTCTATTAGTCGTAGCGCTGTCTCTTCTACAGTACGTCACAAGGAATAGGATCATTAGTTCAGGTTCAGATCTAAAAATATACGAAGAAAATGCAGGCGAATGCTTCAACGTATAAAAAATATTGAACGACTAGTTTTCTGCTGAGTATGAACTATTTTTTTATAAAAATAAAAACACATTGCAACATTAAAAGCTTACTTGTTTTGAATTTGTACCGTTTGTATGATAGTCACAAAAAATATACTTAAACTGAAATTGTGTTTTGTTAGAGGAAGTTATACCAGAGTCGGTAGTGAGTAGTGAAGTAGACATGGACATGAGAGGGCAGTCCAGCGAGGGCGGAGGTTCTGTGCGCGAAGTGAGGATGCCGCTGGGCATTTACCGCGACCGGCTCAACAACCTGCTTATAGCCGCCGGCACGCTCGGAGTCGCACTAGCCATCGTCGGAATTACCGTGAGTATTCACGCTTTGATTTATTCCTCAACCACGGTTCTTCTACTTTGCTATTATGCTTTATGTACGGTGGAGAGGAACGAATTATTGAAAGTTTTATATGCTAAAATATAAGTTAAATATAGGTTCTTACATTAAATTCAGATTCACTATATATGACAAATTCGTCGTGCAAATATTTCATAAATAATTGTAAAGATATTCCTGTGACAAGAATTCACATATTTTTACGATAATCAACAATACAAGTCATTTCACAATACTGTCAGTAACTACAGGAATTTAATATGGTAGTAAAATTATGTAGGTTATGCGTTACATCAACGACTAATCTAATACCATTTATTTATTTCACATAAAATATTCGAATTACAAAATCAAAAACGAATATAAATGATGCAAATTAAAAGTAATGAAATATTTAAAATTATTTTACCATTCGATAGCCTTACATGTGTTTGTATCTAATGTCGTGGAATATGGCCGTCCACCTTAGACGCAAAGTACACCAACAAGCTATGAGAATGTTGGAATTATACACTTGCCTAATATTAGTAATATTATTGTAACGACATCTAGAGGCTCGAATACAAAACTAATAACCAAACCTAACATTTTATTAGATATTTAATTTATAACATATTATAACTAGTAGTTTAGTCGTTAAATGGAATTTGTTTTGCATTTCCTTTTGCTCATGACATCTATTTTATTTATTTTAAATATCAAATAAAAATATAAAATGTTGCACAACTGGATAAATAAAAAAAAGAAAAAGATTTCATTGACTTATAAAAACATAGGTCTATTGCATACATACATACATACACTCACGCCGATATCCCATAAGGGTAGGCAGAGACCATAGAACATACTACATACATACAAACAGTCACGCTTCTATCCCATTGGGGTAGGCAGAAACCACTTCCTTCCACCTGCTACGATCGTTTGATCTAGCAAAGTGGCTATCCGCAGCCCACGTTTCTCCTCCACGGGT
>WUAW01038482.1:13333-28080 GCA_017165845.1 Thaumetopoea pityocampa | reverse complement strand
TAGGATACTACTATTTCGGAAGGAGTAAGAAGAGACAGTAGTAGCTCGGGGGGCCGGGGTCGCTTACCCGTGTACCTAAGTTTATTTGCCGGACAAGCTAAAAGACTAAGTAGTCCCTGACCTATATAAGGTCTATTGAACATAGATAAAACATTAGACATATATAGACTCAGGTCAGTTTTTTATCATCATCCTCAACCCGAAGATAACGGCGGGATGTAGGACTTCTTAGTGAGGTGGTGGGCTTGAAGTTGGTACTCTGAAGAACGAGACTCTGAGGCATCGGTAGGTCATCCATAGTGGATTCCGAAGCCCCTTAATACATATTGAGGGGCTTTAATAATTTTTATAGACATCTATAAAAATTACTGTATCGTGCCATAATCAATTTAAATTTGTAATTTAATACTAATAAAATTGTTAAATGTAAAATTTTGTAAATCAAATATATTTAAAAAAAAACCCCATTCAGATCGACTAATTAAGGACTATTGAAACCAAATCAGTCGATGTTTGTTTGTTTGTTCAAGCTTCATGCAAAAACCAGAGGGTAGATTTTCATGCTTGCATGCAACTGCGGCATGTTTCATCAAAATCTGTCCAGTAGTATTGAATATACAGCTTGATCCCTGTTTTAGTAGCCGCTGTTGAGATACGAGAGCTCAACTAAAAGTGGATCTAGGGCTTTTTATACAAATCTAAGATTGTTTCGGGATTCTCCATGTAGCAGAAAACCGACATTCACGTGCCGGACCGCGGGCAAAAGCTAGTATAAATTTAAAGTTGTTTCGGGATTTCTCATATCGCGGAAAACCGACACTCACGCGGGTGGAGTTGCGGGCAAAAGCTAATTTATACCTATCGTTATAGTTTGTAGTCGCTGTTGCTCTGTATCCAAGGTTTTTTGGAAAAAAAGTGTACGCCTGCATGGCAACATCAATAATTTTGTTAAAAATAATACTATTCCATTTTTATTATTCTATAATTAAACATTGCTATTCCGTCATCGATCTATTCGTCGTCTCGTAATGTATTCAAATATGGTAATAATTAATTACTATATTCAACATTGAATTTTGCGCAGAAACATTATAATATTGTAAACATACATAAATAATTATTAATTTATGTCATCCTCAAGACCAGATAACTGAGGCTTCATAACCTGTACGGAAATCGAACCTGTGACTATCGAACCTATTGAAGTGTGTTCTACAAGTTCAGTATTCTGTATCAAAATGTTCAGTATTATATAATATATCAAAATTTTATTCCAATTTCAAATTATATAGATCATCGATACCCAGATGGGTCTACACTGACCCCCTAGGGGTTGACTGTAAGGGGTCCATTTCAGCTCTCAAAACATATTTGAACTTGATGAATTTGCGAAATTCAATATCTGATTAAAGGCTTCTGAAACCAAAGCAACCAAAGCAAAAAACCGGGGGTAGATTTTGGTTAAACTATTACGGTCTTAAAGGTACTATTCCAACTTAAATACTGCGGCATGTATCATCAAAATCAGTCCAGTAGAATTGAAGATACAGCTTGATCCCTATTTTAGGAGTTGCCGTTAAGGTACGAGAGGTCAAGTAAAAGTGGTTCTAAGGCTTTTTATATAAATCTAGGATTGTGTCGGGATTTTCGATGTAGTGGAAAATCGATATTCACGCGAGCAGAGCCGCGGGAAAAGGCTAGTTAGTTAATATTGGTGTAATTCTGCTGTAACAGAATTTAACTAAATTTAGTCTCTCCCTATCTATTTCTAATGTCAAACGCCAAAACGAAATAGCTATAGTTTTGGTGCTATCAGTTTTGTTTAGACACGTCAAAATTAAGAAATATAGATGTGACCTCGGAACATACCGACTAAAGATATGCAAAAACGCAACTTTTTTTTGTACAGTTTGACAGTAATGTAGGTTGGTACTCGCTAAAAATGTTTCCTAACTCGTTTTGGCGTTTGACATTAGAAAAAGATAGTGAGAGACTAAATTTTCCGTTACCGTAGAATTACCACCATTGAATTGCTTAGTTAAGCAGGTGGTTTACCTAAAAGCGATAAACAGAGCAAGTGGTCGGTGGTACATATAGTTTGGGGGCCCTGATATAGACACATATACTCAAACTGTTGAGCGATTTTTGCAGTTTTTAATTCATCATCATCCGCAGTCCATATTCGTCTCAACTATAAGGGCACGGACTTCCCTAATCAGGAGGCCATAATTTACCACTAACTTATTTATTAACCCACACTAAGCCAGGTGCGGGTTAATAGACTTCACACATCCATACGGGTATGAAGGTTTCCTCACAATGTTTTTCTTCTCCGTTAAGTACAGTAGTGTCTACAATATTGATTGTACATGAGTTTGAAATAACCCAGAGGTACGCGACCGGAATAGAACCCACGAACATTCGATCATGTGTCGTGTTTTGCAATACTCGACCACCAATTCTTAATTTGTATTTGCAGGTCGGGGCGTGCCACTGTTGGGTGAACAAGACGTATTCCCGTATTATGTCTCGGCTGTACCGCGTCACGCAGCCAGGCCCGCCCCACCATTGGCTCCAGGACAAGCGGGCTCCGCCGGCCACCAGCGCGTTCCCTCCGCCGTCTGTGGGTCTCGACACCACCGACATGTACTACACACTGGACTTCAGCGACAGCCAAAGCTCCCCTCTCATTCAATAGCAATCATTCCAGAACTGCCCCGAAGGGGAACGGTTCAGAATTGAAATCTAAAATTATTTTTTTCAGTTATTTTTTTTATTTATTTCGCCACGGTTTATAAGAAAAAGAAATCCGAATTCTTAAAAAAAAACACAAATTACTAGGCAACTTACTTTGCATTCAGAAGAAATTAGTAGCGAAGGGGGATGGTTCAAAATAGAAATCTAAACAAAACATTTTTTTTATTACCGTTATTTTTTCATTTATATCGGCACGGTTTATAATAAAAAGAAATCTGATTTCTTTTTTTTTTTTAAACCGATAATATGTTATGCATTTATTTCTTTGCATTTAGAAGAAATCAGTAATCAGGCGTAGTTATAGTATGCGATACACATAGTTCAGGTGTAAATTGATTTTGCTTTGTGTAAGCGAGAGACTGACAGTGAGGGAGCGACCAACAAGACGCAATATGGTTGGAGGTTCAGCTTATTTCTCACCCCCCCCCCCCTCCCCGTCTCGCCTCACTATATTATTTATATATTTATAACGAGTACCGACTATATATTATTTATATATTCTGTGGTTGTATGTAGATTACATTGTCATATTTCAAGAAGTATTGAAATATTGCGTCAGTGAAAACATTATTAATCAATCCATGTTTGTTAATTGAAAACTTCATGTAACAATCGTATGGGCGAGAATCGTTATTAATAATTTTAAGCCATTATAAAGCCATGTAAGATAAATATAGGTGCTAACCCTATTTATGTGACGACTGATTAATTAACTGGCAGTGTCTGTGCCAATTGCTCCCGGGTTCGAATCCTGGTAGGAACAAACTTTGTGTGATGAGCACGAATGTTTGCACCTGAGTCAAGGATCTTTATCTGCATATGTATTAATATTTATCTATATAAAAAGTATTTAGTTGTCTAGTGCCCAAGACATAGAGAATCCTAGATCTATGTGTATGAAAACAGTGTGTCTACAATACTATGTTATATATTATATCATATAGTTGTGTACAGTTGTCAGTCTACAAGTATGAATATCCTATATGGACAGGATATTCAACAACACGTATTTAAAGACAAGTTTTGGAGATTATCTGGAGGTAAACTTTACGTAATTGTAATATAATACTTTACTAAAATGTGTTAAACTAGTGTGCAAAAAATCAGTGCAATTCCATTCTATGAATTAACTTATTTTTAAACAAATATTCCAAACCTCCAAAAAGAGGTTTGTTTTAATTTTTGTTTTTACTTTTATTACCTTTTTTCTTAATTTTTGATTCAACTATTAAACCAATATTTGTAGTATTAGTAGTTATATTAGGCGATTCATGTTCATTTATTTCATAAGCTATTATAAATTGTAATTTTTATAGTACTTATATTATATAGTGAAACGGTTATTGAGTTATCAGAATTAGATGCCAAACTAAATAAATTTTAGCTAAATGTTTATTAGAATATTTGTTACAAAATTGCTTTTCATATATAATTTAATAGGTATATTATTATTGATTAGGTATATAGAGCATAAATGTAGTATATAGGTGCAGTAGTATCACAAAAATAAGTTATATCGGAATGCTTTGTCGTTGCAGTCGGTTGCTAACAAACACCGATTGAAACCGCTTACATTGGTCAATAAAGACGCCATTGCACTACACATATGATTGAAAATGTAATGAGAGATGAACTTGTATTATCTCGCTCGTAACAAGCGGACGCTACAATGGCGCGCTCACGTTCGACCAATGGCTGACGAGGATTTTACCTGCGTAAACGTACTGCCTTATAATTAAATATTTTCGTGCCTTTGATAAAAAATGTTTACTGCGCAGGTACATAGTTGTGTCTTGTTATTGTAGTACTACTGCTGACGGTTTTGAAATATGTATCATTTTTGATTCCTTACCATAGTCTAAGGAATCAAATAATACAGTCCTCATTGATTTTCGTACGTAATTAATTTGTTTAGGTAAATAATAACAATTTCCTCACTATACCTGACTGTTCTTTAAATTAGATGTTTCTCAAATATTCTAGCTTGCTTTTTATGTCTTTGAATAAAAGCGTTTCATAAAAAGTATATCTTGTATTACAACGGATATTAAGAAGTACCCTTTAACAATCGATTCTAGTCACAAATTATTTTAGGTATTTAAAAAAATCAGTAACAATATATACCTGTTGTTACTACTATATCTTACTATACTTTTTTTTCTTCAAAAAAATATATCTTCAATCTTTATCTAGATGCTTTCGTGAGCTATTTTGCTTCTAATGTACATATTGCGACAAGTATCGTTGATGTAAGCATTAATAAAATTGAATGGAAACGATGACTTGTTTCATTTGGGAATTTTAAAATATCTCATACGAAATGGATTCCTAAATGGTGTTTGTTCCTGTATCCTATTGCTTGCCCAGTATTAGCATAATCTAGTAGAGTGGAGCGAGATCGAACTGTTAATAGTTTACGGATAGAATTATTTTTCATTTCTCCGCGCAGCGAATTTCCGCACCAATTGATATGGTGATCGACAATATACGATACAAGTGTAATAGATTATCCTTATTGAATCTTCCCTTTTTTTGGTACCAGTCTTAGGTACATGATTACACATGCTAAACACACGGTACTCATATCGCACCCGATGGTAAGTAACTACTACCATAGATATTCCACTGTAACACTTTTCGTTTTTTTTTGTTTTCTGCAATTAATTCTTTTTGGTATGACAATAAAGAGTTATCAATCAATCAATATTCTATAGAAGATTCTAGACCAGAGGTTCCCAGATTTTTTTCTCATAGGCTACTTTCACAATTGAGCTAGTTCCGGTGGACCCCCTGCAGCTACATTTCTACCGTATTCCCAAAACTCGACAAAAAATGTGAAGATTAGATCTAACTATGGAAATTTGCGTACGCCAACGTAGACCCTTTGGGGTTCACCTGGACCACTTTGGAAACTAAGGTCACGGTCTAGACACTTCGAGACAATCTGTTCCGATACTTATGTTGAGGTAATACGTTGATACTGGTGCTAATTCTACTGTAACAGAATTTAACTAAATTTAGTCTCTCCCTATCTTTTTCTAATGACAAACGCTAAAATGAGATAGCAAATATTTATAGCGAATACCAACTTACATTTCTGTTAAACGGTTAAAAAAAATATTTGTTTGCGTATCTTTACTCCGTATGTTTCGAGATCGCGTCGAGATCTTTTAATTTTAACATGTCTAAACGAAACTGACAGCGCCAAAATTGTAGCTATCTCTTTTTGGCGTTTGAGATTAGAAAGAGATAGAGAGAGACTAAATTTATTTAAATATTATACCACAGAATTACCACCAATATCTGACATTGTTCGTTTATATCAAAAATGAAACTATAGTTATGTTTTGAAGAAAAACATTTTTATTTAGATTATAAACTTTGATAAAAATAATTATATTAATAATATTTTTATGACAACTTACAAATATTCATATAAAAGAATAACGTAACATCTATTCAATTAAAACTTACAGTACAGTACAATTTATTAACGAAAATGTGCTACCACTTTCGGGTTGTGATCAACTAGTGTGACTAACGGCTTGAGCCGTGCTCGGCGCCGCGCCGCCAGGCCGAGCGACCGCCGCAACTACAACACTTAAAATATCAACACAGTTCAGTTGACCCACACCACCGCTCTCATAATATAATTATTACACACAATTTATAGTAAAACTCTGATTACATTGCACAACCGCGCTCCGCGGCGCTGTGGACGCCTGGCGACGCGCCGAAAGCGCGCCTCTCCTATGTACTTAACTGTGAATTATTTCTACCGACATTTTGTGACTTATGACGAGATTCTGAATCACGAGCTAATATCATTGTAAGTAAACATTAAAGCTGCACAAATTTATATTTAAAATATGTATATAAATAAATATAATTACGTGTGTACGTATAAATATAAAAACAATGCTATTAGAGTCGGCCCCGTGCGATGGCGCGAGCGGACTTTGAGCAATGAGTGCATTAAAATAAAATTAACAATTTTAAAGAATATAGATCGAGCCGTGGAGAGTTATAACAAGTGTACGACAGCCGTAGTAATGGAAGATAAGAGAATTGCGAACAAGAGAACTAGTTACGACGCAACCGCAAACGGTGCCCAATAAAAGAAATAACACGATACATATACTCGTAATATACTAGTTAAAATTCGTTGTGTACCTGCAAGTCACATGTGACAAACATAACTAAAGTTATAGAAACTACATCTAAGAACGTATTAAGTACTCTAAATTATGTCATAATATGGCAGTTATACGACCGTCCGCACTAGGCGCTCCTCACGACGGGCCGCTGTCCCGGGCGACCTCGTCCGCCACCCGTCATTTCACAGTGAGCACAGAACCTTGTTCTGAATTTTGAATAATCGGTGGATATAACTTAATTATATTAATAAATCTTTAATAGAACTATTTAATTATAATTTTAACCCATTTGGGACTGATTTCAGGACAGTGTGTGCAATAATAATAATGTGTAATCATCTTATTCATGAGAATTTTCTTAAGAATTGGGTGATTTCAATAACAAGCAAGTTTTTTTTATTTGATATGAATAATATAAAGATAAGAAAATTCGCTCCTCGGGAGCGGTTAAAAAAAATATCACCGTCTCGAATGGGTTCATCTGTGCGATTCTTGTCATGATCAATAAAATCAAATATAAAATTACTGGTGTCTTTAATTCAAACATCATTCGATAATATTGTCAACTTACCAAATTCTTTAGGGAAATACGATAGTTCTATTCGGCACGAAAACTTAAAATATAAAAAAGTCTTGGACGTAAAATACTTCGTACAGTAAATCGTTGTCATGGCCCGATAACCTGTATATCGAATTCGTTTAATATAACAAATATACTATCAATACAATCTTAAAACTATACACAAACCACTCCCGTCGATGATAATGGTAATATTGTTCGGATATTTTTTGTGATCATGTATAAATGACTATTACAATATGCAAACAAATATGCAAAACCGTGACTCGGTCCAGTGAAACATGCAAATTACGCCATTGCTTCCATATATATATAAAAAAAAAACATTCTGTTTTATAAAAGTTTACGATACATAGAGACAAGTTGTAGTCTCGGTACGCAAAGTAAACACTGTTTGATCAACACTAAGGAAGCAATCTTTGTCGTGTGAACTTAACACTAAAATCAACTTTAAACGTGAATGAATTGAGCGAGCTTATAAAGCAAACTTACGCTTACAAAACTTAACAAAGTGGATGGCATTTAATTTGACTTAACTCACTTACATTAAGATAATTTTTTTATAATAATTATTATGACAAAGGCACTTGACGCTTTCACTCGGTACAGATATGAAACTATATCTACTTACAAGTTTGTGACAAGAATTCCTTACTTTATCATCATGGCAAGAATAAAGGTACCTGTTGAAACGTTAACTACACACATACCTAAGACGATAAGCGAGCGAATGGCACACGCGTTCAGCGACATAATTATCATCATCATTTATATTATTACATTACATTACATTAAATAAAAGAAATATTCACTTGTGCAGTGCTATTCGCATTCAATTGAAACGCGGAATCAGAGACGGAATCGGTCGTTATTGTGAATTAATTACGCAATTACGCATTTTATATTTACGCGAAATTATGTTTCGTCAAAAGACATACATAATTTCGACAAAAACATATGCCGATTTATATATTAATTCTTTTTTCAAATTGATACTCATATCGATTCGTCGCAATTATTTTTCCGTTCGGTCTCATATTCCGCGTGCCGTTATTTGTGAATAGCTCAGCTGGTCACCAAACATCAGTAATTAGTTTCGCCATCACCAGCAACGGAATCACGATCTAATTTCATAAGGCACTAAGTAGATATGTATTTACACGACGGACCTTCCTCGCTTAGCACACAGCGGTGACCGACGGTTTGTGACACACGGTCTCGGTGTGATGATGAATCGCTTACGAGTAATTTATAACCTGAGATCGACACTTTTGAGACAACGCTATCCCATAAAGATTTTTCACATATAGGGGAATGTTAGATTTCAACCGGCGCCTCGAACGAGCCGAGACGTCTCGTACGAGTACTCCACGCTGGGGGCGCGAGGCGTGACGCTACGGCTCCAGCGGCAGCTCCACGAACGTGATGTCGTACAGGCGCTCGTCCTCCCCCGCGCCCGCCGGCCGCACCTCCAGCAGGAACATATCCTCGTTGCAGTAATATGCCAACATCTCGTCGTCAATTTTGGCCGTAATCCTGAAATAAACTGTTTGATAAATTCTCACAGTCGCGGCTTCATTACGCTAATAAAGAACAGAACAGAAAGAGGTAAAAGTAAGTTAAAATATTGGTGTCATCTACATCATAGACTTCCCTTGTAGGAGATTTAGGTGCCTCTGAGTGAAACAAATATTTTAGTCGTAATCGATACCGTAGTTAAATGTGCACGATTAATTTATTGCAAGTGCTTACCAGCGATGCTATAAGTTAGGGGCTTATTAGGTGTCGCGTCGGATTAGCTGGGGGTGATTAAGTGGCACCTGAAAGCTCATTAGGTGGTCGTGTGGGGGGGGGGTATACTTCGTTTCGTAAGCTAAGTTAGTGGCGCGCCCTTGGGACAAGCGATATTCCATTAACGCGAGGCGGCCGGTGCTTTAACGCTTAAAGAACTGTCTGAGGCCAATGAAAACCACTTACCCTTTCTTGTTCTTTCGATAAAGATTATTAATTGCCGAACTTGAAATTTTGTACTTATTCTCAATCTGAAAATAAGCAAAAAACAAAAGAATTACAATTAGGCCTTTCGCCATTTTCAACCGAGACGTCTCGTCTAACGGACCGCGGGGTCTGGCGACCGGACTAGTGGTTTCGCAAGGACAATGCGGCGAGGGCCAGCCGGGCCCGGGCGGCGGCCGCGCGCGCGGGTGTTAATTACAACATGCAGTTATGATGGTCGTGTGTTTATTAGACGGGTTATGAAGCGTCAGTGGGCCGCGCGCCGCAGTCTGAGGGCGCGGCGCGCGGCCCACTGTGCGGACGAAGCGTCTCGATTTCCTGTTACTATTCCAAAACACATTTATCGACAAACTACGAGAGAACGAAAACGGTGTTGTCCGTCTCGCTCGCTCGTGCGCAGTGGTTAGCCGACATCACCAAGGTTATTCTCGTGAGCCTTTTGGCGGAACCACCTTCGATACATCACGTAATTATAGACACCGATGGCTTAGTCCGTAATCAAAGCCATAATTGAAACAGAAATGAACGTGTAATTTTTTTTTTAATATTTTTTACGGCTTTGGAATCTTGTCCTTTGAAGCCCATGAACATGTGTAAGGTTTACGTGGTGTATCGAGTGGCAAAGGTTCAGACCAACAAATAAAATAAAGCAACAATAACCCAACGGCTAAATGAACTCGCGACAAATATATATTGAGCTTCATCGGAGCCCGCTGAGCCATTGTTTCCACTCCTTATTAAGCATCAGCTTAGTTTGGAGGGGTTACGAAGAATATTAGTAATGTGCATTAAATTTAGCTAGCCGAGACTACCCCTAGTGATAAGTCGATTGCCGGCTATTCGATAGTAGCGTCAATCCAATATGTCCAAAAGGGTAACAGGCAGAAATATTATCCCGTGATCTCAATTAACATCTACTGTGTCTACTATACGTATATTTTCAAAATGCCTACCAAATGAAGTTCAGTGTCGTGAAGTCATATAGATTCGTCCCTTTTATTAACAAAGACCTAAACAGGCTGATATTGATATGAATATTTATGTATTATTCTTAAGATAATTATTAAAAAAATGTTTGCCTGTATGTCCTATAATATTATTTAGACTCGTAACGTCCAAAACAGCTGATGTAAATGATACTATAAAAAAATAGGATTTAACTTCTATGAGATCCTTCCTTGTGCGAATTCTGCACCACATTCCGTCTGTAACTTATTAACTAATACACATACATACATGCCGTCACAGGTTACAGTTCTCTACATACTGCGATCGGACACACCTCTCTCACCTCATCTACATTCATACATCTTTTCATACACTTTCATCGATTAAGAGCGCTACAAGCTTGACCTATTTGCAATAAGAGATCAGTGTATGATGTGGTGACATGGCTCGAGAAAGGAATGCTCCAATGGTTTGGTCATTTAGAAAGGATGAGCGAGATTCGAATGCCGTAACGAATATATCGGGTAAATGTGAGTGTAAGTGTCGGAAGAGGGCGCCCAGGAGAAATCTAATACACATTGCTATTATTCTACGGTGTGAATGATGAGAAGACTTACGGCGTGCAGCAGGCCCTGTGTCGTAGGCGGCACCACGTGCAGCGCCGTGTACACGTCCTCGGTGTCCTGGCGGACGTACAGCATGACGCGCTCACTCAGCGGGGGCGTCGAGATCCGCGGCCGCTTGCCGAGCACCCCCTCCAGCTCCAGCGAGTCCTTGCGGTCGCTGTACGGCGACAGTCCGCCCACGTCCCGGTACCTGCACACAGATTAATATTTACAACTACATTCCATTACACAGATTGTCATCTACGTAATCAAGGGTTTAGATTATCATTAAAAGTATCGTAGTAGTTAGCAGATTACGTAGTAGTTAGCTGTCGAAAACAATTTTAGGATTTGATTTTTTTTATTTATTAGAAATAAACAAACGGAGACGAATTAACAATTAGGTACGTAATATTATTTTCTACATGTAATAAATTTGCCACCAGCATGGTTTACCATAAAGTACATTTCATTAGATTATTCATTACATTTCTTCAATATGTTCTCTTTATTGACAGATTTAAATTATTTTTAAGAGAGTAAATATTTTATAAAATTTTATTATGAACGAACTACAAAAATAATTCGAATTTATTATGTCGAGTGTATGCATCTCCCCTTGAACTATATATTATTTTGATTTACAGTTAATACTTATAAATAGACAATTTAATAATAAATATTTTGACTATTTTAATTTTATCCAAAAGTACGAAAATTGATTTAAATCGAATGTATTCATAGATATATCCGAATTCATTGCCGTAACGCATACGACAGTCGGTGAGCAACACGAAACTTCCTTAAGAGCGGGCCTTAACGTCCCGTCAGTAAACAATAAGCACAAGCCGTGTCAGACGACGTCTGGCAAGTTGTTGTACATTAGTATTAACTCAATTTGCCCCAAGGTTACTAACCTGAGTTACCCCAGATCTAGCGTCTCGTGGTTCATATTATAGACCATTTATAGACCATATATTGTTTTCAATCATGTAGCTGACATGAAAATTTTAAAAACGTGACATATTCGACCTCAGTAAGCTCTGACAGTATTTTATGATTAGTATCATTAATCCCACAATACAAGAGAAACTTAACAACTCAATGTTCCGGAGTAATTCGCATTGCATTAAAAATTGGATCGTATAACATAGCAATCAGTCTTAGAACTTATCAAAAATAATGTTGTCCATAGAACAGTGTTGGTCTTCCGTAGAAGACTGGCAAAAACATAGATACGATCCCGAAAATGGAGATGTGCTATGAATCATTATTATCACCATCTCATCGTAGCGAAGCCGCAGGTTTTAGCTGGTTCTATACAAACAATGCTTTGGTGGTGTATTGGTTTTAGATACGGCTTTCGATCGAAGGGTCGTGGGTACGATCCCGGTCCCGTACCACTGAGTTATTATTTGTAATTCATGTACGGTCTACATTGTAGACACCAATGTACTTAACGGAGAAGGAAAACTTCGTGAGGAAACCGCATACTCACATGGGTATATGAAATCTACCAACCGGCACTAGGCCAGCGCGGTAGACTACGGCCTAATTCTCCTCCTGATCAGGGGAGGTTCGTGCCTCTGTAGTGGAGACAGATATGAACTGGGGATGGATTACTATAATACACAAAACAGTCAGTGACAGTACAAACAAATCATAAACTATTATAAATCATTCTAAATCTTGTCTAAATCCTAAGTACGGATGTCAAGATATAATAGATATCCAGGTACGACTATCATATTAACAAGCATCCGATTAATTGACACACGCACTAATAACATTCATTAAGAATCATCTATATTCCGATTAACAACTCCACGATCTATTCTGATCATATACCAGAGTCATAACATACTTCATAAATAATAGCGATTGTATCTTTAAATTTGGTGTAGCGGTGTGACTTTAAGGAATGTGCGTTATCGGCAGATAATCTATAAGAAATGTAAACTTTCTTTCGTAATGAGCGGAACATTAAATTTTATTTCGTAATGAGAATGTAACAGGAGTCATGGAAGATCACCGACTGAATGGACAGATACCATTAGAGTCTATGAGCATCAGCATCCCAGACATTTATCAAACAGGCTGAAGGGAGCTAGTGCAGAAACTTGACCGTAGTGGCTATGACCCTCAGTCATGACGAATAACGAGCGGTGTACGTACCCGGGCGCGTCTGGTGGGAAGTGGTTGTGGAATTTGAGCGCCGGCGCTTGAGGCTTCGCCGCGTGCAAGAGGAAGGGCGACGCGCCTTTCAGGTGCGCCTCTGCCAGCGCCGACTCGTCGTGCCCGTAAAAGCCTTGGATGTCCATTCCCGCCAACTTGTCGATGTCCTCCGCCGGGCTGAACAGCACGGGCGGCTTGTTCAGGTCCGCCATCGTGTAGAACTCGCTGCGTTCCGTCACCGGGTGATATATTTCATCCAACTTCTTTCTGTTCGTCGCTGACATTTTTCTTTTCGCTGCTCTCCTCTCTTCGTCTCTTGTTTTGCGTTCGGCACCCTTCAAAGTAAAAATATATAGAATTTAATGAAATTATCTTTTAAAAGTTTGATTTCACTGCGAACATCTTGACATTTTCTTTCTTATGTATATTCGTACATATAATTATGTCCTTACGCACAGTACATAATCATAATGAGTAAAATATATATTTTCAATAATATATTGTGGATACTTTCACACACATTGATCTAGTCCCAAGCTAGGATTTCCTGTATCTTAGGTACTAGAAAACGATATATAATTATATAGATCAATACTAATACATACGTATACAGATCAATACGTCGATGACACGGATATATTTGTGCTCAATGTCAAATTTTCAAATATCAAAGATATTTAAAAACAAACTACTCAGATCGACTAATTAAGGGCTTCTGAAACTGAATCCGTCGATGTTTGTTTATTTGTTTGTTCGAGTTTCACGCAAAAACTAGCGGGTAGATTTTGATTATACTGTTACAGTCTTGAAGGTACTATTCCGGCTTAAATAATAGGGCATGTTTCATCAAAATCGGTCCAGTAGAATTGAAGATTCTTGATCCCTTTTTTAGTAGCCGCCGTTAAAGTACGAGAGGTCAAGTACATTTGGTTCTATCGCTTTTTATATAAATCAATTATTGTGTCGTGACTTTCCACGTAGCGGAAAATCGATTTTTACGCGGGCGGAGCCGCGGGCAAAGCTAGTAAAAAAATAAAACAGTCTGTATTAAGTTATGTAACGGCGAGTGTGGAGCGCCCAGCAAACCACTGCGGTTTAATGGCTTTAAGTGTGATGGTTCTGTAATATATTTTGGTTGAGTAATAAATAAAAATATAAATATTACTTTATGGCGCCCGCATGATAATAGCGTCATTCCATTTCCGCCCGTGGGTGCTGTGAGAACCAGCTAAGAGATGTACCAGGGTAATGAAATATCTTGTTATTGAATCAAAATCAACTGTGATCTCCAAGACGCTTGTCAAGCGTGGAGGTTATAGCAAATCCCACCTTTTTAAGGAGGAGGTTCATGGACATGATCCTGGCCATGCTACTTGACAATAGTGAACTTCCACAGGCTGATTAAGATCACGATGATTTTATAATTTATTTTACGAATTTATATGTATTACTCCTCAGGTTTCATCCCCAGTCTATATCGTTCCCACTACAGGGGCATGGACCTGCCCT
>WUAW01038481.1:26304-36305 GCA_017165845.1 Thaumetopoea pityocampa | reverse complement strand
AGAAAAAAGATGTACAAAGGCGAGCTTAACTCAAAAATTGAGTTTTCTTCCAGCAAACCTTAGAGTGTAAATAAATTTGAGATTAGAACGAGAATAGGATCCAGTGTGTGTAGTTATTAACTTTAACTAAAATATACTGTCATGAGGTTACGATGATCATGTTGAACTACATTATTACATTTTGTTATAATAAATCATTCACATAATAAAATATTTTTTTCCAATAGACATAACTTTATTTTTTTTAAAGGAAGATTTTTAATATTGTTAGAGAATTGTGCATTGGCGTATTTCATAACAATTTTTTTGATATTAGGTATAGAACTGAGAACATTGTCTTGTATTGCAAGGAAATACGTCTTTTATTTTCGAAAATTTTGTGGCAGTATTTTTTGGTACTTCTTTAAATTAATATAATGGATTAAAAACACTCCAATTAATATGGAATCTTTTATGCCCAATGATAAATAGGTAGGTATTTATTGTTTAAATTGGTCTTTAGAAACTTGAGTGGATGCCGGCGATCAATACAGGCTATACAATGAACTTGCCACTGAAGATAATCAAGAGAAGATAAAGCAACACATATATTCAAGAAGAGATAGAATAAATAGAAGCCATTTAGTAACTATGTACAGTAGAAATGAGAATGAATGAACAATAAATATTTAAAACTAGTATTCAGCCTTCATTCAGAGGAAATCCGTAAGTAAGCACTGTAAAATTGATTTTCTGCTAAGGCCTGAGTTTAAATTACTCCTTTCCAGGCATAAAAATATTTTTTTATAAAAATAATATGGCTTTCCATTTTAAAAGTTTAGGTCTAAGAAATTGTGGCTTTCCATCTTCGAAATGAAAGTTTAAATAACTAATTTATGACCTTTTAAATACTTAAAAGGCATACGCTTACCTCTAAAGATAAACAAATTCATGCAAATTCTGAACTTTTAACTAATTTTTGATAAAAATGTGAGTTACGGCCTTTCTCCATATTGTGGCAGTATTGTAGCAAGTAGTTTTTAAGTTATCAAAAATAGTCAAGTAAAAATATTGAGACATAAAATTACCTTAATGTATCCCTTGAAAAACACCACAAAAGTTTGGGATTTGCTTGACCATAATGTAGTATACAAATGGGTGATCAGCATTAAAAGTAAACACAGGAGGAGGTGCTAGTGGCAACATTCGAGCAAGCCCAATGACTGCTGAAATTGTCAATTTTAAATTACTATCATCATCCCTAATCACCACTACGGGAGCACGGACCTCTCTAATTAGGAAGGGGATTAGGCCGTTGTCTACCATATTGGCCCAGTGCGGTTTGATGATAGATTTCAGAAATTCATGCAGGCATGCAGATTTCCTCACGAAATCTTCCTTCTCCGTTGACTACATTGGTATTGTATTGGTAAATAGTTTTTGCCTGCAGCTCCGCTCGCGTGAATGTCGATTTTCTGCTACATGGGTAATCCCGAAACATAGATTTGTATAAAAAGTCTAACAACCACTTTACTCGAGCTGTCGTATCTTAACGGCAGCTACTAAAACTAAGGATTAAGCTGTATCTATTCTACGGGACTAATTTTTATAAAATTTAACGCAGTATTCAGTTTGGAAGAATATCTTTAAGACTATAATACTTTGACCAAAATGTACCCGCTGGTTTTTGCGTGAAATTCAAACAAATAAACATGCATACAAAGATTTAGGAATAACCCACAAGAACAGCCGAAAAATCGAAGAAATAGTTTTATAAAACTGTTAAATGTCAAATTTTCAAAAATCAAAGATCTTTAACAGCAAACTACTCAGATTGACTAATTAAGGGCTTCTGAAACTAAATTATTTGATGTTTGTTTGTTTCTTTGTTCGGGCTTCACGCAAAAACCAGCAGGTAGATTTTGGTTGAACTATTACAGTCTTCTTTAAGTACCTTTGTACTAATCCGACTTAAATATGCAGCATATTTTATCAAAATCGGTTTAGTAGAATTGAAGATACAGCTTGATCCCTGTTACAGTAGCCACCGCTAAGGTACGAGAGGTCAAGTGAAAGTGGTCCATGGCTTTGTATAAATCTATTATTACGTCGGGATTACATGTAGCGGATAACCGACATTCACGCGGGTGGAGCCGCGGGCAAAAGCTAGTTTCGAAATAAAACTTTTGGGAGAGTACTTTAAATGGTTATTTGAGACGTGACTAAACCCAGGCGCGAGTTTTTTTTAAATTTGGTTTGTCTATTGTTTTCCTGTGTGTTTGATGACTTTGGACATGAAATGAAAACAACTAATCCACTATTGACAGGACTTTCATTAGCAGGTAGAGAATTTTTAGAGAGTAATCTGAGCTACTTTATATATCGGAATTATTTAAGATACCTGTGTAAAGATTGTGAAACTGTAGGTATTGATGGCAAAATTTAAATATGGACCCGTTACCCAATAACTATCAAGCATGTAGTCCACGAGGGCAGAGCCAAAACCAACAACAGCTAGTGTACTGTAAATGGATGTATTAATAATTTTGGTTGACTCCAGTAGCAGAAAACTAGCTTTACACTGCGGCTTTGCTAGCGTTGATATCCTGAAATAGATGTCAAGAGACTGTTGAAAATACAATTTTTTCTATCACTTAGGAACGGTTATAAAAGATACTATATCCTTCTCGGTAGCCCTGGTAATGAATGCACAAATTTTCATGACGATTGTTTGAATAGTTAAGGTGTGAAAGCGTAACAAACAAACAAACTCTCATTCGCATTTATAATATTAGGATTGTAGTATCAGTATGTATATCAGTTATGTTTATGATTAAAGTTTGCCATAATGTTCAGTAACATGACAATTGTCTTAGTACTAGCGTCCGGCATATTAACGGATTAGTGAAAGCAAACAGTTATCGACTTGTGTTAATTTCGGGTTTCACCTTAAGTGGTCCCAAAGAATACGCCGCCGAATATTGTTATTTCGCGCATTATAATATATATCAAGTAGGGATGGTTCGCTTCAAACACATAGACTTTAGGGGGATCTGATATACTGCCGGTTGCACGGGCTCCAATTATTGCTGGAATCACAAAAATGTGAAATTTGAACAAAGTTTGAAATTACAAGTTCTTTGAAAAGAATGAAAAGAGCTATTGTAGTTAAGAACAGAATCGAACTCCACCATTTAATACGGTAGAATCAGTATCATCAGGGAATAGCGTTTTACGTATTTTTTTTTTTGTATTTTTTTTTTAATCAAAATTTCATTAGCCTGGAATTCACAGTATTTCATTTAAGTCAGGATATTCTGTTATTGCAGGAGATTCCTAGACTTTTTTCTCATAGTCCACTTTCAAAATTTAGCTGGTTCCGATGGACCCCCTGCAGCTACATTTCTACCGTATTCCTAAAACTCGACAAAAATGTGAAGATTAGATCTAACTAAGGAAATTTGCGTACGCCAACGTAGACCCCCATCGAGTCGCCCGTGGACCACCACAGGGGTCCACCTGGACCACTTTGGGCACTCTCAGATGACCAACTGTCGTATGACGTCATCTCCATAAGGTTTTACAATCCCTGTGATAATCAGTACCTTTGTAATTAAAAAAAATATCATCTAAGTATTAGCTAATTATTGCTGCTTATAAAACAGTGTATCAGTGTGCATAATTAATGCTAAGCCTCAACTGATCCCACGGTCAAACCGGGTGTTCAGTTCTTTAAAAAAGGCAGAGATTTGCCGTAATTCCACGCCTGGCAGGCGTCTTGGAGATCACGGTAGACGTTGGTTGGATCACAGGATAACGCTGCTCCCGATTATCCTGGTATACCCCTCAGCTGGTTCTCATAGTACCCACGGGAAGAGTGGAATTGCCACTATTATTGTAACAGGGTCACACATCTTTATATTTTATTAATGGTTAATAGATATACATTGGTCGTCAAGTGTCAAGCACAATCCCCGTCGCGTACCATTGTGTTATTTCAAATTTATGCAGAGTGTACATTGTAGACACCAATGTACATAACGAAGATGGAAAACTTCATGATGAAACCCGCATGCTCACATGAGTGTGTAAGTACTAAGTCAGTGTGGTAAATTATAGTCTAATCCCCTATTGATCAGGGGAGGTCCGTGTCCCTGTAGTGCGGACGAATATGGACTGGGGATGAGATATTAATATTAATGAACTAATTACAACATTGATGATTATTACATTCTATTCATATTGAAATGCTGAACAAATATAGTCTTTAATATATTAGTCAAAGTTTCCTACGTTTGTTAGAGTTTTATAAGTAAAATATTTTTAGACATGGTAAAATCTAAAACCGGTTACGTGCTTTTAGTAAGTAAGACTCAAAGGTTATGACGATGTTACATAGTTAATAACAAACTTTACCAAGCAGTTAAAGGTCGGTTTAATGAAGTCGATAGCACCTTTGAGTCATGTCGTACATAAAGAAGTTCCACGTCTTCTATGTGCAATTTAATACATATATACCATTTTAGGATGTCGCAAACGGTGTTATTATGATGTTTAGTGATTACTGAAGATAAAGACAATACAGAAGATTCAAAACACAAGAGAGATTCAAGGCAAGATTGCATAGACACAATTCCAATCATAATAACTTACTAAATTCTGAGTTGTTATGCTTCTAATGCTTGTTATTTCGGGGACGTATCGTTCTATATAAATAGATTATAGCAGCGATTAGAGTATGGCTAATTGGCGGTAAATCAAAAGTTAAGGTGCCTAACCCCCTCTTAACTTATTCCCTTCAAATTCTAAAACCAGAACACCTAAACTTACCTAAATAAAAAAATCATAATCATATAAAAATCATGATTCTATTGTGAAATATAATAATACTACTAATAAAACTTTCTTTATGAAGTATCATTGCTTACTATTATAAGATTAAATAGAATAGTTGAAAAATTGTAATGCATAAGGTGTATAAATACACAGGTTTTTGCTGGTGTTTGAATTATATAAGTTGAAGCAAGGATGATGGGTTCTACAGGAGACGCCCCATAGTATGTTCTACAGTATTAGTATGCTTTAAGTTAGGATAGCCGAAATGAGACTATCAGTGCTAAGAGGCGTATATGCGGGTCAATTTTTATTGAAGTAATGAACACTGTAGAGTTAAGATGAACTTAAAATCCGTATATGTCTATCAGTGCAGGGCTAATTAAAACTTCAGTGATTTTCTTCTAATAGTAGAAATGGTGTTAGGCCACTTTTCTCTTAAAAATTGTGTACTTTGAAATCAGTCGCAGTATGTAAGTGTGATAATGAAAAAACTTCGATAAAGACTAACACTGCACTATCAGATTTTGAAAAAGTTAATTTTCTGAGCCAAATTTAACAAAATTTCTGCACCATCCAATGATATCTTTGATTAGGAATTTGAGAGAAGTAATGTTATGACAGCGTTTGTAATTAGGTACGTGGAATAAAATGAGCTCCTTCACCACAATAAAATGATAGACATCAGCAGTTTAAAGTTAGTAACAATCAAAGTTTGACTTCCGTTAATATCGGTTTCACCTTAAGAGTCTCCAAAGAATGCACCACAAAAGACTGATATTCTGTGCAACAAAATATACATCACGTATGGACGGTTCGCTTCGAATACGTAGATTTTATGAGGAGGGAAAATAGCCGAGGTAGCGGTGAATCCAATACCTGGAATAATACAATTTATAAATTCGTAAATGCCTATGTTATACTCATATATATGTGTCCACTAAACCTGGAAGTGATTGATGAGACATTAGGGCACTGATTAGTGTAATAAAAAATATGTTATACATTTCTTATGTATGATGTGGTGACAAAATTCGTGAAGGCAATGCTCAAATGGTTCGATCATTTAGAAAAGAAAAGTGAGATTCGAATGAAAAAAGGAATACAGCGAGCAAATTTTATTGGTATAATTGTTGGCATAGGGCACCCAGGAAAATTTTACCTTGATCAAATCAACAACTGGTTTCAAAAAAGTTAAGTTCGTAGTAACCTTAAATGATGAAAGTGTATGAAAAGATATTTTAATGTGGTTGAGGCGAGAAAGATGTATCAGGATCGTAGTATGTGACAAACTGTAGTCTCTGCCTACCCCTATGGAATACCAACGTGAGTGATCGTTATCTTAAATACTTTGAAGGATATGCATATATCATTGTCGTAATGCTCTAAGCAAATAATGTTCATTGCTTTTTTGCAAACCAGTAAACAGAGGTATTTATATCACATAAGATTCATAAATGTATTTGCTATGTTACACATTTTTTTTTAAAACTATAGTATTTTTCTATATACCTATCAATGCCTCTGGTGGATCTCTCATTAATTGAAGAATTCTCATAAGATCTACTGAATTTTGAATCTGATAATATTGAACTTCGAAACTATTTTTGTAAATCAAATTATTATTTTATTTATTTTTAGGCATCAATAATACAAATATAAAGAATAAACAAAATTTAAAAGTTGATAATCTGAAATTAATCTCACAAAAATTAGTAGTAGTAGTACCCAGTATATTGAAACCGAAGAGTATTCTAGTGAATTTTCTATAACCTACTTGGCATCAATTTATTAACTAATTTATTAACTAATTACATATTAATTAGGTAAATATATCTGTTATTTTTTATGTTTCCAACAATCAGGACTATCAAATAGTAAGTCACAGGCAAGATGTATCAATATTAAAAAAAAATATCATAATCATCACTCCGAACATCATTATCAGTCATCATAATTCAGCTCAAAAATAAGTAGTTTATTATTATTGGAAACGTCACATTTCCAATAATAATAAACTTCTTATTTCGTACATTATTCATAGGATGAACCCGACCCTAGAAACCTTACGATCCATTGTTTTCAGCCTTTTGTATCTAATATTTATGACTCTCATTAGGTGAAAAGGTTGGCCCACGAGGCGTGTGTAGTCCACACTGCTTCCTCTCGTATAGAGATCCCCAAACCTTTTGTCTCGTACACCACTTGTCATTTTTTTTAGTTAGACCCCTAGTTAATATTGAGTTTTGGCAAATTTACCAGCTTTAAATGTGTTGTCGGTAGCTGGAATACTGCTACACACTTCGAAAAATTTGAATTTTTTACTATAGGAATCATCGTCGAACCCTGGGTTCTAATATAAACCACTTTTGGCATCAGTGCTCTAGTCTGTGGTTGATACTGTGTCATTCTAGTGTGCCAATTGTTAGTCTTAGCACATAAGGAGACAACAATTGCCCTCTCTATAATAAGACGTCGAGTCTCTCAATAATGAGTTAGATCATTACTAACAATGTGTTATTTTATGAATTCTCGAGTCCTTTTAGATTTGTTACCCTGATCATAGAACTTTCCATTTGTTAACTGGTATTTTTTTTTTATTTTCACCGCTAACTACCCCTAAGTTTACACTAGCATATATATTTAAGATACTTGCATAATGGAAAATAACAGAAGTAAACTGGTCGAACGTAATAAACTAAGAAAGAAGAAAAGTTAGATTATAAGGTGTGTAACGCAGCATAATTAAAGTCTAAAATAAGTGCCTATGATTGTACCAGGGTTTTATGATGATTACTATATTCTATTATGTGAGGTAGCAACCTTAACATTTTTTCTTATATACAGGGTGGGCCATGAATTTGTAAATATTTAAAAATAAGATAAAAATAAAACTATGCCACATATTTAAAAAACTATTTATTTGTAACATAACCAATAGACGGGAATTTACTTTTTTAAAATAATGTCGTCTAAATGACCACCATTGCGATTTCAACATTCTTCTAAACGCGCACGGAAAGACTTTTTGGCAAAGGGACCGTGGGATTGCAGACATCTCTTCTTTAATTTTTGCTTTTAATTGAAGTAGTGTTTTTGGTTTGTGTGTGTACACGCGATTCTTCAAATATCCCCATTAAAAGAAATCTGCTGGTGTTAAGTCTGGGCTCCTAGGCGGCCACGGAATGTCGCTTCTCTTAGAAATTAGTTTTTCTGGGAACATTTTTCTAAGTACCGGCAGGGACTCATTAGAGGTATGGCAGGTGGCTCCATCTTGCTGTAACCACGTATTCCTATTGTAGCCCGCAAATTTCTGTAGTTGTGGTGCGAGAAACTCCCGTAACATTCTCATATACTCAGTAGAGTTAACAGTGAATGTACGGCCTCGAGAATTTTGAAAGAAATAGGGCCCAATGAATCCTCTGGCTGATATTGCTGCCCGTATTGAAACGGCAACTTTCTCCTAGATTCTCTTCGGTCCGTGAAGTCCGTGGGCCGCCGGTTTGTCTGACTTTTAATGTTGATCCGGTCTCTTCGAACTTCTTCACCCACTTCTTTATCAAAATTGCACTCGGACACTGATTTATGTCATGCAATTTGTATTGAACACGAAACAAGCGCCTCACAACAATAAAAGAATTATTGTTTAAATAAAACTACTTTACGCAAAAAGCGCGCTGCGATCCCGTAAAACGATCCATTGCGACTGAATTTCGAGAAACGAGCTAGCGTCACTATCCCTCCCCATGCCTCGCGCCGTTTTTGTTTGCGCGGGAAATATGATTTAAATGTAAACAAATTCATGGCCCATCCTGTATATAAATGAATATGGATACTAGAACTATAATTATCGCCGAACGCGGACTATAACTGGATCCATAGTATCTAACGGACATAAGACGGAAGAATACATGTATGGGCTGGTGATAGTCTAGAGCAGAGGTCCTCAAACTTTTTGTCTTATAGACTACTTGTAATGTTTTTCACTATTGGCTAGACCCCCAAAGCGTAGCGTATAACATTGTTGTAAACTTCAAATGTGTTTTTGATAGTTGGCGTGGTCTCCTTGCAGGTTATCGTCGACCCCTGGGGGTCGATATAGACCACTTTGGGTATCAGTGGTTTAGAGAATAGTAGAGCTGATTTGCGATCAATAAGCCACAGGTTTGAATGCGGATCTTGTACCATACATAAGTTGATATTTAAGATATTCTTAAAGACTTTTGAGTATTCTATTAAGATCTTTTCGATAACGAATATTTCGGCAGAACCAAAGCGAGTGATATATTTGCCATCAATACCAAAACTAATTTCAGCTCAGCATAAGGACTTGAACACATCCTCCAATGCATTTGTGATCAGTTTTAGAGACACAATATCTCCTGTCGCACGCCTGGATGCAACTTGATTAGTTTTGGCTTCTGATAAGGCCGTTTAGATTGTCATAATGCACATAGTGTTGCTAAGTATTAGTAGTGAGAGCTCAGGGGTATGACTATGCATACCAAGTTTCTCTTGAGTTTTTCAAGTTCGAATCCAAGACATGCACCACAGACTTTTTGCGATCATGTGCGTATTAATAATTTAATAATTATCACTCGCCCCTAACGGTGAAGGAAAATATCGTGAGAAAACCTACATGCTTGAGAGATTTTCTCCAAAACGTGTAAAGTCTGACAACCCTCATTATAGCCTAACCTCTCTCATTCTGAAGGGAGAACCGAGCCCTGCAATGATAATAGACTGATATAGTGCTATTGGACAACCTTCAAAGACATTCAGTATTAATAATTTTTATTATATATTAAATCGTTTTGAAAACTATATGCGAAGCATATTTAGACACCTAAGCGGTTGATATCTGCCGTAGGAAAGTACTGGGCCCCGAGTGGAGTACTGAGATTACCAAGTTAAAATTTAACAACTGGGAGATAAATCACAAGGTCTGGTGCTATTTGGGAGTAGATGAAAAATATCTAAAAATCTAACAGAATATTGCACACTTCTACCTACTTCTACCTTATATGCGAAATTGTAAACTAAACAACACCAATATACGAGTAACAATACCTATACCAATAAAGTTATAAAGGAGTAATAACCAAATGATGTTGATGATCATGTGCAGGATATCACCAATTATAGGTCGAAGTGTTACGGGAGTGGCAGTATCGGAAAAGGAATTATCT
>WUAW01038481.1:5118-16267 GCA_017165845.1 Thaumetopoea pityocampa | reverse complement strand
AATGGAGAGGAAAGGAAATAGGATGAGGTGGGAAATGTGTATTGAGAAAGGAATATGGAATTTAGGTGAAGAACTATAGGATACAGGATACTACTATCTCGGGAGGAGAAGGAAAAGACAGTAGTAGCTCGGGGGGCCGGGGTCGCTTACCCGTATACTTAAGTCTATTTACCGGACAGGCTAACAGACTAAGTACTCTCTGACCTTAGTACAATGTTTATATGAAAGAAAATATTTGAAAAATCGTGCGAAAAATGGAAAAAATTGTGTTTAAACATTTGTATAGGAAAAAAGGGGACGAAGACAGTAGGTTCTAGGTTGGGAAATTTTAAAACATATTGACAGATTGATTGTCATTTCTTCACAAAACCTTCTGTCTTGTAAAGAAGAAGAGTCTTCTGTCTTGACCGACAATTGTTATCGTTATCGTTGTTGTTATCGTTGTTGTTACGAACACAAAACGAATACCTAATAATAAAAAAAAAAAAAAGCTAAAAAAAAAAAAAGCTAGAAAAAAAAAAGCTAGTCTTAATAATAAAATTATTAAGACTAGCTTTTACCCGCGACTTCGCTCGCGTTGATGTTTATCAACGCGACTTCGCTCGCGTTGATGTTTATCATCGCGACTTCGCTTGCGTTGATGTTTATCAACGCGACCCTTGTCAGAGACCCTTCAAAATACATTCCTAACTAATATTATAAATGTGAATGTGAGTTTGTTTGTTTGTTACGCTTACACGTATTAACTACTTAACTGATCATCATGAAATTTTGTAACACACATTGTCAGGTGTATAGCGAAGGACATAGCGTATTTTTATCCTGAGAAAAAAACACCAACGCGAGTGGAACCGCGGGTAAAAGCTAGTATAATAATAAATAAAAACAACAGTATAAATTATTATTATGATTCAGATAATTCACGTAAAAACAGTTCTCGTACTTTAACTTTGAACGATATAACAACTTCATATTACAATTAGCTTTTACACGCGACTTCGCTCGGGTTAATGTCCTTAGTCCTTAGATATACGTCAGAGATCGTTGAATATAGAATTTTTTCTATCTCTCTGGAACATTTTTTTTTTTTTTGGAATAATAAGTGCCCTTTAATAAGTGTCCTTTTCTGTACCCGTGACAATATGTATACAAAATTTCATGATGATCGGCTGAGTGGTTAAGGCGTGTAATTATAACAAACAAACAAACAATGAGTTTGCTTTCGCATTTATTACATTAGTTAGTATTAGAATTAGGATTAGGTAAGGTCTATACAAGACGGTCTTATCGCAAACAGCAATTTCTTCCAGACAATCTTTCAAGATTTGAGATCCTAATAGAGTTTGTAGTGAACAATCTCTGAGTACTAGACACGACCACTTTAATCTGCCGTTAAATAAAAGTGGTTTAACCGCTAGTTCGATAAGGTGTAGTATGTTTCTACAAATCACCGGCATAATAAAGGCAAATAAGAAATGAATTTTCAGGAGTAGTAGTGCCTCTACATTAAGATCTGAAGGGCAGGTACGTATATATCAACCTGTTAGTTCAGTTGATGTCTATAGACATCTACTGAACTAACACCTACACTATAGTGTAGGTGTCGCTTTTAATTGGGGACACTTTTAGATACTTTGAATTAGCTCCAGATTAGGGTTCCACCTATCTTGGCTACTAGACAACGGTATACTTAGATAAATAATAAAAAATATATAAATAAATATCCATGACTCGTGTACAAACATTCGTGCTCATCACACAAAGTTTATCCCTGATGGGATTCGAACGGGGGACTAACTGCCATAGAAAGCAGGAACTACACCACTGAACAAATTTATTTTATCATCATCATTCTCAGTCTATATTCTTCCCCACTACAGGGGCACGGACCTCCCCTGATCAGGAGGGGATTAGGCTGTTGGCTACACTGCTGGCCCAGTGCGGGTTGGTAAACTTTACATACCCATCTGAGCATGCAGGTTTCCTCACGAAGTTTTCCTTCTCCGTTAAGTACATTGGTGTCTACAGTCTAGACCGTAGATGAATTACAAATAGTAATTCAGTGCTACGGGATCCGGATCGAACCCAAGACCCTTCGATCGTAAGCGGTGTCTAACACCACTATACTCGGTCAATGCCAATACACCACCAATGCACTGTCTGTCAACTTACTAGTTGAAAAATATTTTAAACAGTCTCTCAGAAACCGATTATAACTATAGGTTTATTATTAAGAGTGTTTATTATTATTATTATTACATGGATTGGGGTGTTTTTGAAACTATCTCCTGGTCACTACTCAGTAACGACCGGGTTCAAGTTAGGTCTGCCTGTATCGTACAATTATCGCAAACCTGATCTTGTTTTATGAGATTGCATAATAGGTTTTTAATCACCTTCTTTTTTCACTACGATCTTCTAGATCGTAGTTGATTTTGATAGAATAAGAGGATAACGCTGCTGCCCATTATCCTGGTATATTCCTTAGCCGGTTCTCACAGCAACCACGAGAAGAGTGGATGCTACACAACAAATTTCAATTATAGCATTTGCTGGTTACTTATTATATATTTTTTTTAATATCTTTGAACGGTAGGTACGGTGGTTGTGTGCGGTGTCGTCTTCTTTATGGTTGAAAAATAATTATAATTTAAAACAAACGCAAAACGTCCTTTCCTTTCAATGGCTTTTTTATTTCTCTTTTATGTAGGGTAGATTACACAAAATATAACAAAATAATTAATAATATAGACGGTAGGTAGGTGTTTTCTTTTTATCTTAATAATTTGGAATACACCACTAACATGCCGCCTTCCAAGAACTAAGTTCTTCAATTTAATAAAAAGACATAAATATTAAACAACTGGAATAATGCACTTGGTTGGGGTAGACAGTTAATTATTTTGGTTTATAATGTACAAATTCTTAATTCAATGGAATGTATAAATATTACACATAGATACATATAAATCATACAAACATGAGTTGTGATGACAAATTAAAAAGTAGGTAGTTTACACAATTATGATACAAAACATAAACATTTTGAAGCGTTAGGTAGGTATTGCAATTTAGCAATTCACTGCGCGCTTATGGTAAAAACAACAGTTGATAAACTTACTAAATTAAATTATTTGATATAAAAATATGAAACACTTAAATCGGTAGACAGGTATTGCAAATTAGCAATTGAATTTGTGTATAGAGTAAAACAATAGTTATGAACTACTAAACTAAATAATTAAAACTACATAGGTAGATTATATAATTTGTTAACTGGTCTTTTAATAAAGGAATTTTTATATTTTCATGTGACTACTCTCGTGACATTATCTGAACCTGGGTGTCTCTCTGCAACTCTGCCATACAACCATTTCGTCAGCGGTAAATTATCTTCTTTAACTAAAACTAAATCTCCGACATTTGGTTCTGGATTAACCTTAGTCCATTTATATCTTTGGCAGAGTTGAGTTAAGCATTCTTGAGACCAACGTCTCCAGAAATGTTGAACCATGCGTCGAGTCAGTTGCCAACGCCTTAAAGTAGTTATGTTAAGATCCTCAAAATTACGATCAGGAGGTACGACTAAAGGTTCTCCAACCAAAAAATGGCCTGGAGTTAAGGAGATTGGATCATGAGGATTTTCACTAACAGAAGTCTGGAATTGAGACAAGCCTCTATCTGTGACAGCACTGTAAACATTTCCTCATAAGTCAACGTACTATCTTTTAGAATGCGTTTGAGATGGTATTTGACCGATTTTACGCCCGCCTCCCATAACCCTCCGAAATGAGGAGTACGGGGAGGAATAAAATGCGAAGTGGTACCGTTATCAGCCAATCACTCTACTATTTCGGGAACATTGAGAGATTTTTCATTCATAAGTAATATTTTTAACTCTTTTGATGCACCTACAAATTTGGTACCATTGTTACTCCAAACACGCTCACATTGACCTCTTGCAATGAATCGTTTTAAAAGCTGACATAAAATTAAAAAAAAAACACACAAATTTAAATAATAATTTAATTTAAGCCTAATGCGATCGATGACCACGATGAACGAAAATCGTGCTAAATGGTTTTAATTTCGTCAAAGATAATTCTTATATTCTTTACTGCTTGCTGCTTTAGGTATCACCATGTCTGGTCTTCCATATTTAATTTTGGAACATGCAACCGTACTGCATCATGTAACCATAGATTTCTATTCATTGAATCTGTAGCTTTCAATCCTCTAGATGTAGGATTAGCTGGGTTTTTAACGAATTGGACGTACAAACGTCGATTCTTAGGATGATTAATACTAATTTCATTTCCGTTTTCTGGAGTTCCAAATCTACGTATCGATATGTCCCGCGTATTTACGCTATTTATTAATTTACGCTAAATTTGGATACTGGTTTCACCAAGTAGTGAGCTTCAGTATCCTTACGTGTTGTAGATGTAAAAAATTTTGATATCTTTCTTCTTCTTTGGTTGGAAATTTACTTTTTGTTGAAAACGGCTCAACTTTCTGTTCCCAGAAGTTTCTTAAAAGACTGTTTTTTTCTGTATGAGAGCACATTGAAACCACAGAATTTTGACAACAAACTGTATCTTGTTCGAATAACCCAGATATAAACCAGCCCAAATGGGATTGTTGTTTAATAACTTTCCCGTTAGGTGATTTAATAAGACCTTATAAAATGATTTTACTAAAAACATTATTACCTAAGGAAACATCAATTTTGTTTGGAATGTGGTGGGTAGGGTTAGCTAGTATAAGATTATCAATCTCGGGCCAGTTCTTAATTTCTAGTTTTCTAAGGGGTGAAATTGATGTCAGATTGTGGAGTACAAGTTGGTTATTGACCGAAGATAAGTTAAATTCAACTAGGTGTTTGGTAGATAAATGTTTAGTATCTCCCAAATCGGATACACAAACACTATCGTCTATTTTTTTCTTTTTAAGTCCAAGCAATTGAACCGTTGATTCTGTTATAAATGAGGTTTGTGATCCTTGGTCTATCATTGCTCGCAGAACCTGGTACGATCCATCCTTGCCCTTAACTTTAACCAAGGTCGTGGCTAACAAAATTTGACAATAGGATTTTCTCTGTGAGAAACAACTAGTGACAATATTTGGTGCATTTACCTCGCCACATGCCGACGCCGTATACATCGCTGTATAATTTATCGACTCAACTGCATGGTAAACATTCTCTGGATCGACAGTTAAAGTTGTTGGTTTAGGTGGGTGAAGTAAAGAATGGTGTTTACGATTACAGATACGACATGAAGTATTCAAATAACAAGAATTTACTGTACGATTAGATCCAAAACAATTAAAACATAATCTGTTATTCTTCACAAATTTAATGCGAGTATCAAAATTAACTAGGTTAATTTTTTTACGTTGATAGATTTTATGATATTCTGAACAAAATTTGCATATGGATTTATTTGAAAAATACATGAAGTACCCTGGGATGGTCGTTTCTTGCTTTAAAATTATTATTTACAACAGATTTATTAGAATCTAAAAATTCTAAAGCTCTAAATCTACTCACTAAAAAATCTTCGAACTGAGAAAATGTGGGGAAGTCATCAACTGACTCACTTACTTCACTGTTTTCTGGTGTCAGGATCTAGTTTCATGCTAATAACATAAACAATAATAACATCCCAAGATTCAACACTTATTCCCAGGTTAGATAATGTACTCATACAATCTTTGGTCGTATCCAATAGGTCCTTAATACCATTAGCAGTTTGCTCGGTTGAATTCTTTTGGCTAAATAAAAGTTTCAATAAACATGTTGACAAAAACTTTTTGTTATTAAATCTAGTTTCTAATAAGTCCAACATTTTTCATAGTCAGCATCCGTGGTAGGTATATGCCGTAGTAATTGCTCGGCTTCGCCAGATATGTAAATCTTTAGATAATGTAACTTTTGTACATTATCCAAAGAGTTGTTCTTATGAACAAGAGATAAAAATAGATCTTTGAATGTAGGCCACTCGGTATATCTGCCGCTAAATGTCGGCAGTTTTATATCGGGTAATTAGAAACAAAATGATTTTATACTGGAATTACACTCGCTATTATCACTACTATCGCTGGATGGACTACTAAAAGTGGATAATATTTCTTTCAAACAACATTTGTAGTCTGTGTAATCTTCGTCTATAGATTCAAAAACATTGCTTACAAAATACTTTTCAGACCTTATTATGTCTGAGGTACTTAATTTAATTATATTTGTATGGGTTTTCTTGATCTCCGACCATAAGTCACATAATGATTCTAATCTAGTTTCAACATAGGATTTAGTAATCCAATGCTTAGGAGATTTCTGAAAATTAACAGAATATCTTTTTAATTGAGATATAAAGTCCTCTTGGATTTTGATTAATTCTTGCATTATATTTTAGTTCAAATACACTTAAAAACAAAATTAATTAGTTAAATAATTAGTATTTAGATAGGTAATTACCGTTAAAAAACTATTTAAATTTACAAAGGCTACACGTTTTTTGGACATATTAAAACTTATCTGTTCTGATGTTCGATGATGGGTTACCGCAGACGTGCCTGGTAGATAATCAGCTCTTTCTCGCGTTGTGATAACGTTCACCAGGCAGAACCCGGAAATAACACAAAACTTGGACAGCAACACTCCCGGCTGCTTCCTTGACACTCAGGTCCTCCTGATGCCTGATAGGTTTTCTGGTGTAGCTCTCAGCGCCACCACAATACAACACAGACAGCAAAACTCCTGGCTTCTATCGCTGAATTAACACAATACAGACAGTAACACTCCCTGCTACTATCTCGACATCTAGCTTCTGGTGCCTGGTAGGTATTTTGGTGTAGTTTCTGGCTCCACTGCAATGTTACTGCAAGTCACTGGTTCAATCTTCCTCACAGTCGATTAATCTTCTTAACTAGATTCTGATTTTTCTTGCGTCGCAGTAAGTAAATAAAACAACTTTTGAAATATCCGGCTCGATACAGGACCATAAAATGAGCGGTAGGTATGGTGGTTGTGTGCGGTGTGGTCTTCTTTATGGTTGAAAAACAAATGCAAAACGTCCTTTCCTTTCGATAGCTTTTTTATTTTTCTTTTATGTAAGGTAGATTACACAAAATATAACAAAATAATTAATGATATAGAAGGTAGGTAGGTATTTGCTTATTATCTTAATAATTTGCAATACACCACTAACCATCTGTTTTAACATACTTACATAATACTTTAGTTTATGATTTTCCGTCATTACGATCACGTTATTTAAATAAACTTAAATGGTACAAAGTTGTGTTATAGAATACCTATCTAAATATTACTAAATATAACAAATTAATTTTACTCGCGGCTGCATCCAAGAAAAAATTAACATAATATTAAAATTGAACCATTATTGCACAGGAAAACACTGCGAAGATAAAAGTATCTCAATATTAGAATATAACCTATCTTTATTCCTAATGCGCTTAAATTTAAGCACTTGCACTATTTTTTCATACATTTTAATTTGCGGATAGACACTTTATTATATTAAACGATCGTAGCAGGTGGAAGGAAGTGGTTTCTGCCTACCCCAATGGGAAAGAAGTATGACTGAATGTATGTATGTCTAGTATGTACTAATGTTTCAGCTTACACTTATGGGATAACGGCGTGAGTGTATCTATGTATTTTGATTTGATCTACCTAGTCGTAAAATTTATACTCCAAGGAAAGTTTATAACACTAAAGACTTACGACACTTTTCAGGTTCAACGCATTTCTGAGATTCTGCATCGTATATGTAGCCTTTTTTGCAATCGCACGCATTGTCGTAGCATAACTGAATGCATGCCACATCATCTTGGTAATCGGAACAACTCTTGCCACATTTGTTCCCACACCCGGATACTGCATTAGGATCCCCACCGCATGAAGCTGGACATAAAATAAATTGAAGGGTAGCTACAAAATATCTTAGCGGATAATTACTGAAGCTGCGTTCACCAGGAAGTTGATGAACAAAAGTGATGTGATTGATGAAGATGTTGATGATCACCTTGGGATATCACTAGGTATAGATCGAAGTAAAGCAGAAGTGGAAGAAAAAAGGAAATCTTTCGACCAGATGGATATTACGTCTGGCGGGGCCTGCCACCGCCCCTACAATTGAGCTGGGGACGTTATATGTATACTAAGATACTTTCTTTACCGTGATTCAGTTTTTTATTATAATGTCGAAATTTGATATTTGCTCCATCTATCAACTACGTGTGGTACTATGTAGCGAAGTAAATCTCCAAACCTCATTTAATAATGAGGTACGTTTTTAATAATATACCCAACGACTTACTTCTTACCGGTGAAGAAGCTTAAAATAAATAGCTTGGAATAGGATCTTGCCTTTATTTTACTACACTGCTTCGAGTGCTGCTTTGTTCCGGTCAGACGGTAAGTATCAGCAATCAAAGTCACTACAGGCATAACAACTCAGTCCACAGAAATACCAATACAGGCGTAGGAATACTCGCACTCTCTCAATCTAGCATTACATCGGCTTTCGCGCCGGGGTTTGCTCTTTTTTTGCAGGGAACTGCTATCTAAACGTCATCCTCGTAAGATCCCAAAATTCATGCTAACGATCAGTATTCAAACACCAACCGGAACCCACTGTTTCACGTGACCTTCGAAATACAGAAAAACCATGATGATAATGTCCGGACATCAAACCCGAGACCTTTCTCGAATTTGGGACGAGACCGTATCCACCACGCGGCTATGACTTGCATGAGTAGTTATTAGAATGGAGAAAACAGTACAGTGTATCAAGTTGTCTCGAACCTTCTAGAAATGTCTATTTTTATGGACGTCAGTGATCAATTTATCATCAAATGAGCTGCAAAATAATTTGTTACAACAATAATATCAATATAAATAATTTGTTTGACTTTCAAAATCTCATATAGCTTATATATTTTAGTTATCATTAAAAGTTGGCCTCAAATCTCTTCTTTGAATCCTACTTTGGCCAGCCGTGCGCACTTCAATTCAATCTGTATATTAAGCAAGCAATTATAATAATAATGAAGTAGCAATAAGGTATTATAACGAAGTCGGTAGTAAATGAAGTGAATAAGGAAGTTCGAAAGACGAAAAAAGTATGTACATCATGAGAGTGCGTATAGCTAGTAAGGAAGATTACTCACGACAATCCGTTTTCGGTATGCAAATGTCTGCACTGTTTCTCACATGATTCTCTTTGCAAATGCAATGTGAAATTTTCTCGTAAGCAGAGACGTCTTTACGGGGTAAATCTGTTGGGAATCCTAACTCCGTGCAGTACAAAGGTTCATTGGTTGATGTTGGGTCGTCTATATATCTTTCATTAGGTCCACACTGAGCGTCTGTTCTAAAATTTTTATTATTAGTTTTACTGGTCCTTACCCTCAGTTTAAATCTTCATATTTTTGTATCAGTTAGCTAGTCGCCGAATCCAACTCGGCTGAACGGTGTTAGGGAAACTGCGTGGCATTTTCTCGTCAAAAATACTACAATGCCTTAAGACTAGGATATTTAATCATTGCAAGTTGCCCATGATGACACATCTGAGACATGGCCACCGACTATGGGCCTCAGAAGGAAACTCAAAGTCACCCATTAAGTAATGGAAAGAGCTATGACCAGTATTTTCACGAGACATACAATTCGTAATGAGGAAATCTGCAATGGAATCAAAGTCACCAATATGGCTCAAAGAATTAAAAGGCTGAATTGGGCGGGCGCATAGACCGCAGAACTATGGACGTTGGGCTCCTAAAGTGTTGAAGTAGCAACTTCGAATCGAAAAACGTAGCGTACGTTCACCCTCAACTAGGTAGACCGATGATCTGATTAAGGTTGCGTGCAGTCGTTGAGTGCACACGGCTCATAGGCACTCTGTCTGGACGTCTATGGTCTGATGATTTATGTATGATACAGAAGTCCTTTTAATCTATTTATACATAATAGTTATTTTGATTGTGATAATAAATACCTATTTCTGTCCTTAAATTCTCTTTTAACATTGGTTAAAAGAGAATTTAAGGACAGAAATAACAAGCAGCCGTAGAGAAACCAGATGTTCATTTTAATAGCAGTTTGACCGCTCATACGTCATACATATTAATAAAGAATTTGTCAGTATTTAGATTTCTAAATACTGATAAATTCTTTATTGATATGTATACGTTCAAATATTTTAAATTTTTAAAATATTTGAACACCACGTCTATTGGATCCCTGATTGTGCCTGATCAATAATTTTATATTTATGATTTTCTTCTTATTGGGGATAATAAGACCGACTTTTTAGCAGGGTCGAGCTTTACTTACATTGAATTTAAGATTTTCATGAATATACGAATCGAATCTTACCCGGGCAATCGTTTATAGGTATGCAAATATTATTCTTATCTCTTGCGTAGCCTTCTGCACAGAAACATTTACATTCAATGCTGTCCAAAGGACAAGTAGTCTGATTCTGCACTTTCAAAGTAGCGCATACATTGTCACAGGGAGCACGGCACGAGTAATACTCGTTTTGTCCTTTGCATTTGTCTAAAATGAAGCAAAAGTTCATTTAATTTAATCATCACCACTCGATAATAGTCCTCAATAGAAGGCACTGACTTCCGCTACTCAGGAGGGAAATTAGGACCTCGGCCATTCCGCTGCTTCAGTGTGAGTTGCCAGACTTCATACACTCAAGCGATCATGCAGGTTTTCTCGCAAAGTTTTCCTTTCCCGTTGAATATATTGGTGTCTACAATGTAAACTGTACTTGAGTTTGAAATAACCCAATGGTACGGGACCAGAATCGGACCCACGATCTTTTGCTCGCAAGTCCTATCTAAAGACATTATACCACCATCATCATCATTATCAGCCCGTGGAAGTCCACTGTTGGACATGGGACTGTTCCCCGAAAAGGAGGGATTTCTCAACTGCTGATAGACCTATTGGAGATCGCTATAGTTGTTAGTCGAATCAGAGGATAGCACTGCTGTCCGTTATCCTGGTGCATATCTTAGCTGGTTCTTACAGCACCCACGGGAAGAGATGGTGTAGCGCCATCATTAAACCGGCGCCATATAGAAATTGCCTCATATTTTTTTTAAC